>LUCH01001569.1:51960-93350 GCA_013368495.1 Paragonimus heterotremus
ATCGAAGTGACAGAAATCCAGTTCTGCCACAACTGAACAGCTCCATCGGAACATGCCTGTTCACAGTATGCTTTCATAGCTGCGTCGATTTGTTCCCAGAGTTCATCAGGATCACTCACCTGACTCGAACTGGGCAACTTTCCCATCAACGCCCTTTGGTAAGCGTTCTTTACATCCTCACTGCTCGAATTTTAGTTAGGTACTTTCAATTTACGAACGTGTGTCCTCTGGGCAAATGACAGAACAAAACGGGCACACACAACAGCATGGTCCGAGTCCAGCAGGTTGCTACGAGAGGCACGACAGTCCCTAACAGAGTGGTGCCATCTGTAACTGACTGTTGTATGATCCAACTGTTTCCACGGCTGAGAAGCATGTGGAGTTCTCCATGTAACACAATACTTCTTCCTGTGTTGGAATACGGTGCTCCAAATATAGAGACCGTGGGATGCGCATAGTTGCAGTAGTCCTCCGTCGATATCAGTGCGTTGTGCCTGAACATCAAACATACCTCCCAGCCGCTTCCCATTCGAAGAAAAATGACCAAGCTGAGCATCAAAATCGCCCGCTTGTATGATGATGTCCGAGTGTCTGGTTTGCCTTAGAAGGTCAACGAGAGCGTCATAGAACGCATCCTTGGTAGCTTCCGAACACCTCTCCGTTGGAGCATGCACAGATATAAGGAATACACAACGCCTTTCTGATTTGCGTTGGCAGACCTTAACCGAGGTATTGAGTCTGACAGCGCACAAGCGACTGTTCGATGGGATCCAGTCGACCAAGCGTTGCTCTGCTCCGGAACACAGTACGATTCTCACTCTAGCTTGACCGCGAGATTCAGTTTCGGCGTCACAAGAAACCCTGAGAGAGAAACGCTTGGATGGACAGTTATCTAGAGGCGAGCTCAAGTGGATAACCGTGCTAAAATCGTAGATTCGCGTCTCCGACACACTACGCACATTAACACTCAGACTTGAGAGAGTTCTTGCCAGAGCAGCTTGCTGACCGACTTGTGGGAGAGTGCGGACATTAAAAGCGCCAATGTTTACCAGCTGTCTTGGCCACAGAAAACAATTATCGCCCGAAGGCAAATGGAAGGCGAAATATGTGGAGTGTGAAATACTAGGAGAAAATCGTGTTGGATGAATAGTGTCACTGTCAAGAGAACGATAACGTCTGATACTTCCTGGTCGTTTGTGCCGTGGACGAGGGTTGACTTGAGGGACTTCACCCCATGTCTCTGACTCAAAAGTTCGACCTGCGAGACAACAGAATATCGGGTTTTCTTGGGGGACCCCACCTGGAGCCAATGACTCAGCAGTCTTACTCACCTGGCAATGAGGGGCTTGCCTAGCCCGAGGGCGCAGTGAGTAAGACATTGATGTCTCATTCTGAGCACTGCTGCGCGCAGTGGATGTATTCGAAGCTACATCAGGCTTTTGGGAGATAGTAGATGTTTTTCGACCGCATTGGATGATACGCCGGCGGTCACGGTCAACCGTTGGGTGATCGGAGTGCTCTTTGTTTGAGGGTACCTCTTCTAACCCCCTTCTTCCTGTTATGGAAGACAGCAGTGCCGCAACTCTAAAAATAGTTCTACTGTATACCCATAGGATCGTGCCTCACTACCTAAGCACTCTTACGCGGTCAGTAATGCGACAAACAATCCTGTGCGTGTGTTTGCTTTTCGTCTGACTGCTCCCCTTTGGCCTGTCTGACAAGGTTGCACCTGGAAGGACCGGAGTCCTAGTCAGGATAACCCGCCTGATCAAAACAGCACACAAGTCCGACCACTTTGCCAAAGTGACAGTATAGATCAGATGGAAAGATGGAAACACAATATATTGATTATTGGACCTTTTTTTCTTATGCCCGTTTCATTTTCCAGTGTGACTGTTACACACTTCACTGACACGGTGTGCAATCTAGACAATTTGTTTTAGCACGACGTTTCATTCACCGATTGCTTAATCGTTAATTCCTGTGTTATACAGTTACATTCCCCTTCTTTTCATCATCTGCAAAGATAACTAAGTAGTTTGTAGAGGGCCTTCGTGCAAAATGTACGTCGTGAGATTGATACCCTCTGTCGAACAAGGTTACGGGCACCTTCTGTCAACTTTCTGGATTATCCAACGCGGAAAGTACATATGTCAGTATTGAAGTATAAATTACATTGCAGATAAACACAAATAACCTTTTCCAAAGACAATTGGCAGCACGGACTATGCCTCGTAGGCTATTGGTTAGCCGCCGGGTTAAAGCACATCGAGTTAACTCATAACGATTCGGGCATTTTGATTGGGCTTATTGTCATATCCATGACAGTTACAATAAAATGTGCCATAACACTTTAGGAACGGGAAACACACTTTTGACCGGTGCCATCTCGGTTGCTATGGTAGTGTAGACAGCGTTCCTTTGTTCACCTGATGATGATTCAATCTGACTGAAAATTAAAAATGAAATGAGCGTACAGCCGCGTTCATTCTAACCAGTTAGACTGGTGCAATTTCATCATCACTTTAATCGTCTCACATTAATTATCGGATGATAATTTCTCAAGATTGAATGGTCAATCAGTAGTATCTTCAGCACATCGGGATTCTTCATTACATACAACTTCAAAACGTTGAAATCAGTATGGGATTTTTCATGGCAATTAAAACAACCTTTCCTTTGTTATCCTCTGTTTCTGCTACCTTTTTACTCAAACTCTAGTTAATGTTCTGTCTAGCTCATAAGTTTCATCAAATGAGAAAACACTAATTGGAGATCAGCTTGCTTTATCTCATCGACAGGTAGTTCGCCATTGATTATCCATGAGTGTTTTAATTTGTTTAGTAATTCAACTTCAATAAAATCTGGAACATACGGACCAGGTATGACTAGAATTTCTACTTCTCACAAAACCCGAATTTATAAGTGAATGTGAATTCCATCCAATGATTGAACGATTAACCTGAGAGCCTTAAGCAAACAAATATTTTGTATTAGCTCCGCGATCCTATTCCTATCGGCTGTTTTCCAATAACTTTCAGCAACATCTCTCGAAATTTCCCATTTATTGCAGTTGAGGCCAATGGCAAGTTTTCCAAAATTACTTTTGAATGCAACGCATCGACTTGGTATGAGGCAGCGATACGAACGATGAGGACAAATCTTGGATCCCACAACACTATTGGCCACTGAGAGATGCCGAACCCTCCGGGGGATCTTATAGTGGTTGTAAATTATTGGTAACCTTTCGATTATAATAACACGGAAACGTCTCGAAGTTATTTAGCTCCCAATCACTGCCGTGATTGGCTGCTTACCCCTCGTGCTACTACAGGAAATTCTAGTCACCTGCTCAAGTTTTCTTCTGATCTTTTTTCTGAAGGGAGCATACTGTCAAGAAATAACATCATCTAATCAGCACAGAATACAGTTTCTGTGTCAAACTCGGTCGTAAACATTGTTTCAATGCATACGATCAGGTTGTTGAACTTTCAAATGCGATCTAAAATGTTGACTTTGAATTTCACATCACAGGTTTAGAATGTATGACAGTTTTCTTCGTGTCTATGACTGTCATTGCTTGTTTGCCAGAATGTCTTTGCCTGGTAATGTTTAACATGCGCTGACCATCATTCGTAACTGATTATCTTCATTGTATCACTTCTCGGCGAGTGATTGTCATTTTTTGATATAGTTTTTGGTTATTCTATATGGCTGCTGTCTCTGCCGGCTAATTTGGGTATTCCTTTTATCTCCTATTCCACGTGAGTTCTCATCATTTCAGTCACCTTATCTGACGTTTTCTCAGACTCGGAAGACAGTCTCATAAACCAGGCCCTGCAAATCAGCGTCATTTGACTTGTTGATTGCACGTAAGAAAACAGACTATCCTCAATCCGATTGAGCAATTTGACACTTCCACTTCAGCTTGCTTGATGACAGTTCGTCCATATCAGATCTAAACCAAGATGGTAATTTCTCTCGTGCCTCATTTGAACGGAGTTAAACTAAACTTAATTTACCAGGAGCAGAACCAGTCTCTAGGAATCCTGAGGTTTTCTATTTCAAACACGTAACTCAAGAGAGAAGCCTTTCCACGATTTAGATTTTTCTGTAAGAACATATCAGCACGTTATTACTCATATGAAGTTGAACCATTCGAGCATCACCTCACTCATGTTTCCGTATTTTGAAATCTGGCTAACTCTGAAGTGCCCTTGTGATTGTTTGGAACTTGGAAATGCATACAAATTGTGCCCTTGACGGAAAGTTTTTGATCGACTTGTGTATATATTTATAGCTATCTATCTAAATATTTTGAAACCGATCATTATGTAATCCCATGCTCAGTCGATCGTTACAAAGCCCGAAGTATCTCTTATGTTCAATTTTTATCCGTCGAAGTTTAACCCCAAACTTATTTCACCAACCGCTGTCGTCAACGTCGTATGTGCCTTACTTCGGTCAGGCTTCATTCATTGCAATGCCGGCTGTCGATGCGTGTAACACGCCATTGTGTGCCAAGTTAACCGGCTGGCCGGTATAGATTTTAATTAAAGACAACATTGCTTACAATCCCAGCTTGCTTCAGCTCGACAGTGATCAAGGTTAACTTCACCCCATTCAATCCGATCCAGCCTCACTCAGGCAAGCTTACGCGACAACCTGAACAAAGTAGAACGTACTGGAGAGGTGATAGGTCCATGTTTTGTTAGCCAAACTAGTGTGAAAGTGCGGTTTCCAACTTGCATTCGGTTGGCCTGCTAGACAAACAATCTTTTTGGTTTCACCCTGTTAATTAACGTCAGATACACTGGGTCACGGTGTCAATCGATAAACCGACTTCAGAAGGTGTCCCAATTTTCCACTGGTGAACTAAATTGCAACTACCCAGTTCACACACAGCAACCGTTTTACACACCAAACTGTAAGCCGCGTCTTAACCTGTAGGCTAAAAAGCAAGCCACTATAACAAAACCACATAAGTGTGATAGATACCAGTGATATGACGCAAACAGAACGCACATCACAGTTTTGGTGGGCTATTTTCAGTCGGCGTTCACCTAACTGACTAAGTTAGGGGACTTGTGATGACAAGTCGTCGCACAAGTGTCTTCACTCTGATGTACTAAACCAATGCAATGAGTTCTGTCTATAACATTTGACAGTATGTGCCCACTCCTACAGTAGGCACTATCATTTTGTGCATACAGCGGGAAATGTGACTGTAACCTTTGGGTTTCACAAACTGTTAAACGTGTAAACAAGTTTCAAGAACAACTACTAACCTGAATGGGAACGTTCTAAAGTTGATCGTATTAGGGGATTGCGGATGGCATTTATGGTCGTTTTAAAAGCTGTATAAGTGGTCTTTTAGCACAATATGTTTTATACATATTGAACTGGAACGTGGGTGGACGTAGGAGAACCACTTTTTAATCAAACACCTTGTTGTGTTAACCAAAGAAGCATTGATTCTGCCAACCAGTTTGCAGCAAACATGGCGATCAAATATCCCACACAATTCTACCAGAAGTTTTACACTTTTGTTGATCACTACCGTGTCGTAAAATTTAGGACAGCGATTAGATTCAAACGAGAAAAATACCATTCTCAAACCTTTTGATTTTAAAACCAATAAGTGAACTTGTGCTGTTAACGGTGTAAAATTCACTAGCGGCAGATTCCTAAAATATTCGAATTTTCAAGGGTGGCTAACTTTAAAGTGATCGCTACATGAAATCCAGTTTGACCCCAGTCAAAAAAACTAGGATTGCTCGACTACGCTTTCGAAGGGGCGGCTTTTTAGAGGACGGCAAGTGTTTTTCAACTGGATGTTCTAGTTTTCTAAGCGTTCCTTAGCAGATAGTTGCAGGAGTAGGTTTGGGCTACCGGACTGCCAATTTCCTCCCCATAGTAGTGTTGTTAAGGAAACAGTCAGAAAACGATCGAACTTTCATCACTTCAGAACCCTATAGATTATCTAACATTTATAGGAAATTTGTGACCTCACTAGTCTGGTAATCATACGTGTATCTCTTATTTGCTCTGGGTAAAAATATCACTTATTTACTTTGGATTTTAGTTTCAAATAACTAACTTCCACCTCTACTACAGTACTCATAATCTTAGTGTTTGACTACTATACTTTTCAACACAGTTGAGATGAAACAGTATACCAATTCTGGTAACAAGGTGTATAATCCTGGCTGTTACTGAACTTTCGATTTGTAAGTGTCATCCGCTGAGTTACCAATCAAAGCAACCTTCTTTACGTTTATCAAAAAGAACCTAAGGAAACACGGACTCTGCAACTATTTTTACTTATGAGTATTTAGTTTTTATTTTAACCTTTGAGGTTAGTGGACTCCTGCCTTCCTCTCGTAATCTTAAGTACGTAACAGTTCTGCGCTTGCTGGCTGGCAGATGCGCTACGCCACCAAATCAGGGGTCTCTTAATCAGTAATATCTGCATGCGCCTTCTGTTAGTTGTAATCGGTTTCAGACAGGAATTAAGTACCTTCGCTATTTTTAACATTGTTGAAGATATAAGGTTTGTTTCCCAAACCCACTAAGTTTTGTACATGGTTGGACCATAGTTCGACGAGTCTTTCTGAATCTGTATCAGCAAAACTTCATTTGATAGTTCGTACACTTTCGGTAGTAACGAGGGTGACCTTCACATTCCAGCCTATATCACACATCTTAGTTAACAAGCATAGACATGAACACGTGTTTGCCTAATTGCGTTACGTGGGTGTCTGGTACAGAAATTAAAATACGGCTTTGGTTCAAATGGTATACACACGGATTATATCTATCTGATTATGAATGTGAGATTGAGTTACTATGATTGGTTGATTAAAGGTGAAACGAGCATCTGGTTTTGCTTATCTCAGCCAGATAGAGTGAGCTGGTGTTTTCCCATCATTGGTGTGCCTACCAAGCTAGAATAATGAACCAAAGTTGCAAAAAATTGGAACTTGGCGAGTCAGCAGACATGTAAGAGGGTGAATTACATACATTAACATAACCAGTTACAACTACCACTGAGTACTAGCGTTACCTTGTACAGTTGAAGTGAAGATAGTTTAGTAAACTGCCTCAAAACCTGGTCGCTTTTATGCATATACATTTTATTTTTTCCATGGATTGCCGTCATTCAGCCAGTAAATACTGGTTAGTCCCAGTGTTTTACTATCAAAACAACTGAGGTATTAGATGGTCGTATTTAACTCGGCTGTCTGCTCCAACTAGCGTAACAACCGAGGGAAAAGTGGTGGAAATTGACCCCGACAGGAAAGGTTTTTGACCCTCAGAATAATAAGCCACCTAATCTCCCACATTTTGCGCAAGTACCATCTTGTCAAGTATGCTGCCACGCAGTCTAATCCCAATGCTTCCTACATGAATGGAGGGGGCTAGATCAGTTTTAGTTAAACTGACGCAAGTAAATGACGAGAACAAAGTAGTCGCTGAGGGCCATACACAACCGTTCCCCACAACCAGTTTTATGTAGGTCATTTTTCGCTCCAAGCATCCTAAGTACTCCAGCTGGTGCCATTCTTATATCTGACAAAGACAGTACGGAAGGTCACATGTTTCCCACGTAAATTACAAGTTATATAAAACCTCACCACACCAGTTGCATCCACTATTTCGGTAGGTTAACTGCCGTAGGAATTGTCACTAGTCAAATAGTACGGCTTTTCGTAGACCGTTAGCACTTGCCGAATTTTACCGTTTGCTTCCTGCTTCCTAGAGGTTCAGGATTGTTATCAATTACATCGGTCTGAATTTTTCCACACTAGTGAGTGGCGCGGCTGAGAACTAACTAAATGGATAAGTGTGATGCCTATCAAGAATAGTAAACGTATGGGAGTTGCCACAGAGGGTTTCACAATGAGTACGGATTTGTGTTCATAGTTTTCCAGGTCATGATATTGAAGTAGATTTGGATAAAATTCGAACAAAGATCGATTTTTTAGAGTCTGACAGTCAGTAAGTGAGTTTTTAACACGACCTGAACCGTTTTATGAACAATTAAAATATTTCAACCCTGTTGAAGCCAAGATTTTTTTAAAGTGGATCTCGTATAAAGCCAGAAGGAAGTTTATTGTACCCTGCAGTTAGGAGAATGTAATTCAGGCAATGGACACTCAGCACACGGTACGATTGATTTTATCGGCAATGAATGCCGAGTAAACACTCCTCCGGATAATGGAATTTTGATGACGATTTGCATAATAAACTAAGGAGATATGACTTTAATGACATCACTCACAGCATGATGGCCAATCAGTATGTCCACTGTGAAAGTCAATTTGAGTAAATAAGCGTTTGATTCAGAGAATTTCAGAAGCCTATAAGCTAGCTCATTACAGTAACTCGTACAATTATCAATGTAGTTATCAACCATGTAGAGAACACGCTCATGCAGAATGAGTTAGAAGAATAAGGTAGTTAACAGCAGTACTATGATTCTGCAATTAGAGTGGCGTATGGACCTATGGACTTGGAACAATCTACTCGTTTACAGATCAACTGTTAAACGATTTAAGATTGCACGGGTGGTTGACCTCATGTTCTTGCATCGCAAGGAAGCCAGTTAAGTACTGACCGATAGCTCGGGAAGAAATTGTACCTAATGCGAACGACTAAGAATGTCGATTGGGCTAGGATCGGTCGATAACCATCTCCAAATCTGATCCGAGGGAAGCAATACCACCAATGGAAAACACAACGAATTGACATCGGCTATAGAAAGAGTTGTTTCACTTCATCGACTGGCAACAGCCCATGAGACGGGCACTAAGACTCTTCAACCACAGTTTCGTCCACGATGTTTACGCACACAATGAATTTTGATTTTCTTAACACTGATGCATCTTCATAGATAGTGTCGGTCATCCTTTGTTTTCGTCAGTTAAAAATTTATGTCGAACGCAATGATCTGTACACTTTTAACGTAACTCGTTTTCCTATCCTTTTGTCTCCAGTGGTTCAGTTTTTAACGTGGAAGAATTGATGGATTGCTGTCCACGGGGCTCACATCCGGTGGACTTCTGAGTGGTCTGATCCGTACTGACGATATTTTATGGTTGTCAATCAGTTAGCCAAAAGAACATTCACAACTGTTACAATCCCATTGGTTACTAAGCCAACCTCTTTTCAACAGAAGTATTAGATTACTGATGAGTAGTCGGGGATTTAGTTAATTTCAAGTTGAACATCACCCATTATTGAACGTAGTTTTCGAATTTTCATAGACTTTCCAGTCGACCCCTTCAGAAAAAAAGCACTAGACTCGAGTTTGCTCTTATCAGAGTTCGTCATTGGTGCATATCCTCGAAGTACTAGACACGATATTTGTTTTTAGTAGAGAGCTTAAGTTATTTATATGAATGCTACTGCCGGGAATTAGACTCAGGCCACGCAACCGCCGTGAGGGTTTGAAAGTTACGTGATTACTGCAATACCTGAAGCCCATTCTCACCATAACATTCCACAATTATTTTCATACATAACCAGAACCGTCAGACTGAGATTATCATCATCATTAACGTCAACAACCTATTGGTGGTTCGGATTGACGCCCAAATGTCATACAGCCCTGAAGGAAAGAGCAGTCCTTATCACGGAAATAGGGGGGGGAATGGGGGAACTAACGATTAATAAGGTTATGCAAAAAATCAACCGGTCAACGTCAAAGTGTCTAAACCTTGTGTACAAACAACCCAGCCGTAAGTGACTGTAAAGTGCCAATAGCAAAACGACTTCATTAGGGATTTCACAGTCCCGCCTCATTAAGTACATATACTTCACAGAAAACTCGGCCAAACAACGACATCAGTGTTTGAACTATTGAACCAGATTAGCCTTCATCTCATCTACAGTCCTTAGTCACAGAGTCTGAGAGATGAACCGGACTTTCTTTGAGTGACTTCATTTCTGTATACATGGTACCTCATACCAAACGGCCGCAGCATAGGCAGAGAATGCTCGGCGTAGCAGAAAACTAGGTGGCACCCTCAACACATGGTCTGTATACCCAAGTTTGTACAGATTGCGAGAACAAGCTACTCATTTGCCAACCACCATAAAACCCCGTCTTTTTCACGTCCATCTTGCTCACTCATCGATGGCAGCCAATGTATGCAATCGAACGCAAAAATCAATGACCGGACACCTGAAAACATTTCACGTCTTCTATCTTGGGCGGTCAGATTATCCAGTTGTTTATTACCGCAGCCCACAAAGCGCCATATGTATGCGCTCAATAACCTCCACAGGAATGTTGCCATGTAGCCAGAGATATCCTCGAATAGCGAATACATCCCTAGCCTTGGATCTACAAGCTTCTATTTCGTGCCCTGCTGACACAACTTCTTTAGTATACAAAATGTTGTATTACAGTCCAGATCTTCTGTTCATGATATTACTGGGTAGTAAGTTGTCTATATGCTGGCTGATGACCGTTCCCGTGACCAAATCATAACTTGTGCTCACGAAAGTAAATGGACGAAAGTTTTCAAGCGATGTATATAGTGATCCAATCGGACGCCATTTATTCTGATAAGCACCAAAGTTCCCAATACGAATAAATGGGTTTCTCGCCAAATTTTATGTAGTACGCGACAGCCTTCCCAGTAAACCAGTTCATAGTCCCGGCGCCATTGTAAATGAACACAATCCAGTTAATTCTTGGGAACAGAGAAAACTCCTGATAATTTGTTTTATTCGCTCTATGTATGTGCCGGGTGGACGCAATCTGTCAGTCAATGGAGGGAAAACAAGTACACAACATCTAAACAAATTGAGGTGACTTGTTCTAACCAACACATTCGTAGGAATGGTACAAGTAAACCTGGTAGTACTTCAATGATGATTTCCGGTGAAAATTGCGGGATGTAGACGACATAAAGTTTTCTCAAAAGAAGATATTTATCGGTGTTGTAACGTGTATTAAAATTCTATTCTTGTATTGCAGATCAGAAGACGAAGGGAAGATTACGCACAAACACGTATATATCAGATTATTGACACGTGTTGGGAATAGTAACAACAGAGTAACTCATAGGAGGAGAGTGAACTCCTCGATCGATAAGTTGTGTCAGTTGGCTAAACTGACGTGAATCGACTGCTGAAGGTTCGACAGGACAAATGGGAGTGTTAGACGAATTATGTGTAGAGTAGCTTTGACCCATGCGCATTAGGAAATCGTATACAGAAGTTTCACACAGTGACATTACTAATCGACTACTCGATAATTATCAGAGAAAGTTGTGTCACTCAAAGTATTAAACTTGTGGAAGTTCTATGGATGTTCACAACACTGCTCATTAAGATTCACGACAGACTAGTTTTAATGTGGTTATGTGTGATACTGCACGACTCATCCGTTATAAATCATGTATCAGATTCACGTGTTGGGAACGCGAGGCAATACAAACATTAGTTAATTAGAATGTAATTAATGGTCAACAGGGGATTCCAAAATAATCCGTCAAGAGGCAGTAAGAATATCTGGAATGATACACTTAACATATTACTAGTTGAACTAGTGCAGATTATGGTGACGTTTACTTCCGTTTGTGACACGAGCTCGTAGCAATAACAAACGGTTAGAAAGCCATGAAAAAAAAACATGTATTTAGAAAGGAGAAAGGCAAACTCGTCATGACACTGCTAGTTGCGGAAAACAGGGGAGAGGATGGAAGTAAAATGCAATGTAACCGTAACGGTCCACTCGAAGTACAGCCAATTCATGCGAAAGATTAGCTACTTCAAAAATGATCAGAAGCGACGCTCAGTGCGTCAAAACTTGAAGGAAAATGTTATAACAATTATCTCACACTTCTACAAAATGCAATGAACACCAGAACGAAAAAAATCTTATAGTACAAACGGACAAGTGGCAAATGATCAAATCACACACTAAAAAATACGTAGTTCCGAAAAAAAAGATCACACGTCTGACGACAAAATTACGACATTGAACTTTCCATTACAATATCCAGCACAAATATCATTACAGCTTTTGGTTGGTTGGGGTGAGGAGTCAAAAAGCACACCAGGAAGGACAGTTGTTTAATTGGTCGACCTTCTAAAATCGAACATCTGCTGAGGCACGTGCGTACGTGATCAGTCATACCACGACCCTTGATTCATCAACGTTTCTTCAATGAACATCAGCAGTTACGGCGAGAGAAATGTAATGTCGTGAAATACAAATTAAATTTCTATACCAACAAACGATTGTATGGTGTACATTTCAGTGAGTATACCCTACTTTGGCTGACGAACCTCTTGTAGTGATAACTCTATGTGATCATTGTTGCGAGAGTTCAATTCATTTGTGATGTACGGATCACCGCGACTAGCAAATGTTCGTGGATCTTCGACAATCTCATTGGAGGTAGCACCAGTTGTAGCACCTTCAGTGTGAGTAGCCTGATTGTCAGTTGGTCTAAATATTCAAATAAAACGATAGCGATTGAAGATAGGTAACTGAGAATAATAGTTTTGTAGAATCAAGTGTATGTAAAGTATTATGGCAAACGAGTGTAATTGGAATTTATCAAAAACCTAGCCCGTTGGAACGCAATCATGTTCGTCGTTTTGGAATTTTACTAATCAGAGGGGCTGAATTCGTTTGGCAGAACACCATTGGGACAAAGAAATGTTCAAAGTTAAGGAAGCAAATTTGTAATCCCATAAAAACTTCAAACAACCAAAAACACTAGAAGTACGTAATCAAAATGTTCATTTTACAACGAACAAGCCAATCTTTCTGCCCCACTTAAAATGAACACTCCAACGCGGATTTAACTCTCTGTCTTTTGTTTGAACTACTGACCGGCTCTCTGGCTGTATGGACAGCCACCATCAGGGAAAATACTATAATAACATAAGGATATTCTTGAAATCAAGGTTATCAATTAAGTTGATGGCTATGTCACCCCAAGATTGTCCCGAGATTGCACCAATGAAATCAAACAATTTTAGACATTAGTATTACGGGTAGTAAGTTTAGTCGCTTTGACACAGCATTTGCCACGTTCGACCATGCTGTTTCCGCCATTAGTTCGAGTCTAGCCAAAAAGTGCATTTTCCGCAGTTCGGTCCAATTTAAAGAGATACTTGTGTCAAGCAGCCTCCGCGAACTCACGTAAGTCGCTATTCACGTTCAGTAGAATTTTACAACGTTCTAGTGTGTAAAGTGGAAAGTCATTCGGGATAAACCAAATGTGACACAAACGGTAGGTGCTTCAAACACAGGTCAATCAACTACAGATACCATCGTACTGTGGGGCTATTGACAATCTCTACCACATTTGTCTGCATGTGATCGACCAGGTACCAGTGAAAACCTGATGTGAATTCGCATTTCCACCAGCCCAACCTATAGATCCCGAGGTTCAAATCGTGTAATTCACTTATCGAATTAAGATAAGTTCATTCTTGTTTGTTTGTTTACTAAAAAGTTCATCTTTTATAAGTATTGTATAGGACTTAACGAGAAAACATTATACAATACGGAGACTGTTGTAGTGGAACTCTCAACCGTGATAGCATGAGCACCCATTAACAAATAACGATATCTCAACGATAGTCAATGAGAAGGTTAAATCAAATAGCTTGGACCTTTATTGGTGGGATCGGCGTACAACTTAACGCAGTGGAGCTCGCCCGCGTCATGCGTGTCTGTGTGTTGACCGCACGGAATCACATCCAATTGGAGCGTTCCAATTGGCTGAGTGTGCAGGTGGTGACTGCGTGCACGTGCGTCGTGCGTCCCGATGTGGAAAAAGGTTTCGGAGGTCGATGGATGTGTGGACTTGCATACGTTGGTTTGGACAGTGAGCGTCACTCAGTCTTAGGCTTGTCACGTGATGCGCCGCGTAAGATGGCGAAGCTATGGCTACACTATAATGATCTTATACGGTACTTCGATAAAAAAATGCAAGACAGAGTAATATTCGTTGCATCAGACAGTCCGTTTGATAAACGTTGCTTTAAATTTGACTTTCCCGTCATGGCCAACACTTGTGTTGAGATGCCGATACATAAGTTAACCCACAATATTCGTGGCATCTATTAGCTTTCTGGCCGCTAAGCGAACAGCTTGGAGATGCCATCAATTTTGGTCAGGTGGAGCCAATGTTCGAATAACTGAACATGCAGTTTTTCGAGTTCAGCATTCGCCACATCAGTGTGTCCTGTGTACAACTTAGAAGGTCGCCAACGCACCTCATGTGCACAAGATCACAAGACACACTGAAATTTGTCACTTCCAAAGAGGGAGTTGAGAAATAATGGCGAAGTATTTTAAATTCCGAAACGTTTACAGAACTGATAATAGAGAACATATGTGTGATATGTAGGTGATTAGTAGTATGTGTTTCATTGGTCGAGCAAAATGGAGTTAAAACCAACAGAATTATAGGTTTACCAATGAGGTTTAGGCAGTTTTGATTTTATGCAAATTGAGCATCACTCACGGCCGGTTATGGCTGTTGCATTTCTGTGGGAATTTCAGTCAGTTCCTGCTCGAAAACAGGTTGATTAAAATGTCTTTGTGAATGCGGCAGCTGCGATCGATTGTGAGTAGTGTTCTATTTACGTAGTTATGAGTTTACTAGCCACAGTTTTCTAGATTAAAATTGCTTGATAAAGGTTCTTCAAAAAGTCCCAAACGTTACGAAACTCATGACCCTTTTGAATTTGGCTCATTGTGATTTAACCAAACGTTTCTTTCATACTGACGAATTAGCGGGACTTCGTTTTGTTTTCTAACCTCTCTGATGAAGTGAACCCATTAGGAATAGACGAAACGAATAAAAATGAGATGATAATCGTAGATTCGTCTTCATTTATCGCAGTAATCTTGTTTCGTCAAGCCACTGCTAAAAAAACTAATCAACGAGCTCAGTAAATGATGGTTTCATTTATCAGAACTGCGGTGCAGTGCTCAGAAATGTAGAAATTAGTACTCACGAAGGAACACTACCGAAGGATAATCTCCTCTTTCATTACTGCAGTAGTTTTGTAATCACCGGGCTATACGCTTTGTTTATCTGTTGTGTGGTTTGTAAAGTATTTCCAAAACTATTGAGTTATAATGTATACAGGTCATTAAGAAAGGCAGCCTGACGATTACGTGGATGCAAATGACTTAGCTTGTTCCTACGTATGCTATTTTGCTGAAATCCGGCAGTGGTATGACTAACATCTCCCGGCTTGCTCTCACTCTGCCGCTTTACCCTGCGTTGTTGACTTTGATTTCCAATGTCGTCTAGTCCTATATGGGACTAGTTTTACTGCTTTCATAATGCACAGTCGGTCTTCAAATCGTTCGTTTCTTTTCCACTCTGCGTACAACTTGAAATATCTGACACAGTGCATATACACTGTAAATTCTCATGAGAATTTTAGTTGACTTTATCTCACGCTAAGATCCTAACACGAGAGGAAAAGGAGTTGACTGTTTCAAAAGAGAGATACATATTAAGAAACAAAACAAAATCAGTTGTTGTCAACTGGGCCACATCGGCTTTGGTGCGTGAGTTAGACTCCCCAGTGATACGTCTTTGCACGACGGAATTGTGCGGCATAGATTTTTGCAACCACTTGACATTCCAGCTGGATCTGTTCGTATTATTTTATGCAACGAATCCACAGATTTGTGTCTGCAGTTCATGTGCCGAGATATCGATTTTTGGAAGTTTTATGTTCCGCGGATTCAAAAACACAGACAGTAGTTCAACTCTTAGTGAATGTAACATTTCTTACTTTTTCTCCTCCGTGTCCGTCTAAAGCCGATATTACTTGTTCCTAGTCCCTTATCTTACTAGCCAAGGTTGACTAGAAAGTAACACATTCCTTGGACACATTTCCGTAACACCTTCTGGCAGTTTATTTCTTACTCTGGCCTTTACCTCAACCGACTTGAAAGAATAATTGTTATCGACCAAAATAAACGCATACAATAACTGTATGGACTATTACTGATGCATTGTGGATTGAAAGTTTGGATTATAGGGGTGTATGTGTTTACGGTACATTCAGTCAAAAACAGAAATCACTTATATAGAACAAATCAACTCCACTCATTGAAGGCTGTCGAGGACAACTTTATTTATTTATTTATTTATTTATTTATTTATTTATTTATTTATTTATTTATTTAGTGACGGAATCTGAAAGGAATTTACTTCGGTTGAGCAAGTGCACTCATATATGCACGCACAAGCACACACACACGTACACACCGGTAAGGTGCAATAATATGTTAACTGTCGTATCGGGCTACCGACCAAACTGACACACACACACACGCGAATCCACTGTTTAAATCACTTCGCCAGTTGAACAGAAATAATCTCCAGAGTATCCCATGTGCAACGGGAGATGGCTATCTAAGGTACCCAGTACACAGTACAAATTGGCCTTCTAGTTCGGTTGGAAAACTGACGTTTACTAAGCCGTGAACGTTGCAATAAACTACATCGTTAGGTGAGGGCAAACTCCAACTAAGTAGCTGATAACAGTCAGTGACCTACATACTCAGAAAATTTTTGTGACTAATCGACTGAACTACACTCCGCTAACGAATGTTTTATAGTCACATTCATTAGATATAGAGATACTTACAAATCTAATAAAGTGTGAACTATTGTGGATCCGTGGACCAAATGACATGACACATGGAAAAAAACATCATCAATTAAGGCAACGGATTAACTGCTCTCTTGTCATGAAAACATCTTAATTTGAAAACCAAAATGCATGAGGGAAGATGAAGCTCGGCCTATAACTCGTCGTCTACATCACTGTCATCAGCTAGTAACATGAATGCCGAATAAAGGCTAATTGAAGTTCAAAGATGAAGGAAAGAGAAGGAAAGTTATTCTTGAGCTAAACTCAGACGCTTGAGGTCATCTCAAGAAAGACAACCTATGGCATATAGGAACATAGCAAAATCTGCACATATATGTGTGGCTTTTGCCAACATAACTGTGGATATCACCAAAGTCAATCGACAACGACGATAACGGAAAACCTTGAGATACAATGCTGTCGACGCAGAATGTGGTAGACAGTCCCCAGAAGACGGAAGCTTGAGCCAAAGCATGAGGGCCACGTACCAAATGGTTGTTCATTTGTTCTTTCGGTATTTTGCTGCACTTGAACAATTCACAAAATGCGTACAAAACATCAGAGTCAAATGTACCTCTGGAGCCGTTCAAAATAATAAGTGTTGGCCGGAGGTTCACGTGATACTGATGAAGAGTTTGAATAAGATAGTATATCTTTTTAACATTTCCGAGTTAAGTGCGAAGCTCTGTCTGTTCTCATTTAGGACCTTTTTACCGCGTTGCACTCAGTCTACGAAGTATCATAGGCGGAAGAACTGTAGTCACAGCTCCTGGTTTCCGTCATGAGCACAAGCATACATATTAGTAGTTTGGTCCCCTTCTTTTTTTCTTCTATCTTCCTATACAAGGTGTGGCTTCTTCTTCGTGGTTGTTTGGCAGATAAGCATCAGTCTGAACCACTGATGAATTGCTGTCTGTGATGATGATAACTTCACTGGTATGAATATAGACCGAGCGTTAATTCCACACTAGGGCACAAAAAGCTAACAAAAGAAGATAAACAAAGAATGGGGGAAAAATGAGATCAAGGTAGGCAACGGTAACAAGACAGAAGAAACTATTTACTGTCAGCTTCATACCGTACACGTAGTGTTGTGATCCAAGAACGCGGATGGCACAAGGGTTGTTTATTCGATAAAGCAATACATGGGTTAAGCATTTAAACAAGACCAGAAACAAAACCACTCATTTGCACGCGGTATTCAGCCCCAGACCGTCTCGGCGGCCACAGACGTCAGTGCTCGGTTCCTTTAAGTAGCATGGACCATTATGGGCGATGCTGCACTCTGATGCACCTTCCTGCATTTTTCCTGTGGCCTGTACGATGCAAAAATATATACTGTGGTCGTACTACTGAATAGCCGCGGTGTGAGTAGTATAATACGATTGCTCATCTTCATTGCAGTAGTTCTACCGTTTTTGATGTGACTTCCAATGAACTATAGGAACCGTCGTCGATTTGCCCCAGTTTAAAGAAACTCCCTCAAACATACACAATATATGAAACAAACGTCAAAGCTTCAAAAATGGCATAACGTCCACTTTGAAAACTGCCAGCATCAGATTTTTAGGTCCAGTGAACTTGTAGTGTTTAACAGCCGAAATGCTATTTCTGAACGTAGATAACCCGTACGGTTCGAAGTGGACAGGACAGAGTATGACGCCAATTACATGTCGCAGTAACATGGTGGAAGCGACAGACAAAATAAGCCCTGTCTAAAATGGTTCGTCAAACTACCTACCTACCTAAACTAATGCTGGGAAATTCACTGACAACTAGAAAATTTCGAATTAACGGTTCGAATTACTCTAAAGAATTGACTGCGAATTCCTAATGTAAGAACGATTTCTAGTGCGTCGACTTTCCAATTTAACAAGACCTCATGGTTGACGGCCAGGTCAGACTTACAGTTTCCACAGATATCTCTCTAGAAACTGTTAGGTGAAATACCATAAGGAATGTTTCTTCTGATGCCCCCGCTGATTGAAATTCTTAAAATCTTGGATCCGGATTGCAGCATATATCGAACGTTAATTAGTCTGAGGTCTGAGCGAAGCGGTTTGTTGACCAGTCTGTTTCAAAGTGGTTATGTTGTTAGTGCCCATATTAATTCGATATCTCAGATTAAGCGGCGAAAGAAAGAAGCCAAGAATATGATAGTAGAAACTGTAAATCGCTTACGCAACGCTTCTGAGCTTATGTGTGTCAGTTTTCGGATCTCAAAAAGAATCTCTAATTATCGCCCATGAGAACCCTGTAGAAGTTAACTTGAAAGAAACATCGGAGTGGTCAGTAATAACCACAACAGATGAGCAACTTGGTTTATGGTGTGAACCGGGCAGTTTACTACCGAGCTGGTATCGCTACAAGGAGTCATGTGTATATGTGGTCTGAGATATTGACAGGTGATCTATACCTATAGAGAATAATAGCCAATGTTATTAGGCAAAACTCTCGGCTCAACAGCCCGTGCATGAATCAACAGGCAGATGACAGTAGTTTAGAGTTGGTGCCGTTTTTGATGAGTAGAGACCAGCTTTATTTCAACATCCAACCTTGAGAATCAAAAGGTTTTAGGTCGTCAGTTGACCTTTGGTGGACGACTTTGTTGATATAATCATAATACAGCTTAGTTTAGTACAATAGTTCACCAAAATGCACAAGCCGTCACATGATATCAACTAAACTCGAGCACCCAACATCGAAGTGCTAACATTTTGCAAGCAAATAACCTGGTAGCAATTAGGAGTGCGAGGACCTCTCTTATTTTACTCCCTTGAAGATACAGCGTCCCACTCAACAGAAAGTCCAAACTTCACGCACAGCCCATTCACACAATTATAAACTTTCAATCATCAACCGGGTTGATAAACACCGGTCTGACTAGCCCAACGACCTGTCATGTAATGATACAAAGTGGTTGTTGCATGTCTTCAACGTTGGGAGACTGGGAAATATTTAGATCCCACAAGGGGAAATAACTATCTGGCGTTGACTGATGTTTTCATTCTACCTTCATCTCACAGATGAGTTGTTTTCACACTGTTTGGCGGTTCTCGTCTTCACACAGAAAAAATTTCCATGTACTTCACGCAGCTCGCTATCCCGGTAAGATGTCAGTTAATGTTTAGAAATCGCCTATCTTTGTCTTGTACTTTGCCCTGCAACTCTGTGGTAGTAGGTGTAATAATGCGACAGTTGTTTGCAAAGCAATTCGCATCACCTTTGGATCGTCATCAAGTTTTGTTGTTCGCTGTTCTGGCGGAAGTAAACATGGATTAAACACAACATAACACTGTGCAATGCTTCTATCACATCACCTATATCTATCTGTCTATCTGTGTGATGTGCATTTTGTGTCCCGAATACTTGTTGATAGTCAAGGCAGTATATTCCAAACTTACCTCGTATCAGGATGGCCCGATTGGATTGGAACTTGGCAGCTTTTAGTTAGCGCAGAAGAGGAAATATATTCGTTCTTTGCTGAAGTGAGTGGAACACAACAAAGCGATTTTCGAATTCCAAACCAATGTTCACCTGGCCTGTTATGCCAAATGGTTAAAACCATCAAGGAGGCCAATGTTGGACAGCAAAGCATGAATAGGGACACATATGTGACCGAACGTGCGCCATCTAGTTTATCTGTGAGAAAACTGAAGAAAATAATAAGAAATACAACCGCCACGGAGTAAAAGGCAGAAGTTAAAACTATCTGGTTTCGTCCTTGAAGATCAACACCTCGGGCGTTAAACAACAATAGTGCTGAAATCAATCCATAGAAAACGGCAAGCGCGGATACGCCCAAAATGATCCATAAAGGCATAAGCACAATAGTCCATGTCCAATCCATCCAGTCGTCCAGACGCAACGCTATCAAAATGAAGGTGATAATGTTGGCCGATAGAAACAGTTCGATATCACATAACTGTCCGTCTATTTCAGCGATTCTCCACTTAAAAATACCAAGACCGCAAACGCAATAAACGGGAATGAATATCCATACCCACTTCATTGACTGGTCCTGTAGCCGAATACAGACGAAATCTTCAAACATGAAAAGACACAGAAGATACAGAAACCGTTGTATGTAGGTGCATGAACGCGTGAAATGGCCAGAAGCTTCATATCTGTAGCATACACACGCAAGGCCGAGGACGCAATCAAGCCATCCGACTATGGCACACACCCATAAAGGTAGAAAAATCGTCCACACTGGCCAATCAATAAGACCATCAAGAGCCATGGCTCCTAGCAGAAGAAAAAACGCATGAGTGAGAATGGCCATGAACCGTTTTGTTTGAAAGTTCTCGCAACGAACGGTACAACTCATTGTTTCGACCTGCAAAAGAAATTGGAAAAACCAATCGGTGGTTCATATGTGTAGTCTGTTGATATTCTGCAATAGTGAACATCAAACGGAGTCTGGCACTACGACATATAAAAGTGTACTTTTCGGAAGACAAGTAGCCTTTGAAATTTAACATGTCATCAACACATCTTCAAGAGTAATACAACGGAATTATGTATATGTGAACAATGCACGACCAGCGCATGAAAGCCGGAAAAAGCTGCTCTACTTCAACCCGTTACTTTACTGTATGTTAGCGTGAAGTCAGTAGGTTCACAGTGTACTACGCTTATTGAAATTCCATTGTCTCAATAGACGAGGACATTGGGTAGTCTTTTAATGAAGCAAGTATACCTTGGTATCCCTTTTATACAGACGTCAAATTAATCAACTATGCTAAAACAAGATCCATAACTAATTCAGGTCGTTTTAAACATGATTGTAAGTAGACAGTTTTTTAGCAGTCAAAGTTATGTACGTAAAAGGTTGTTGTCTTACTCACTGATGAATTGTCTTGCCAACGTTCAAAGAGACATGACTCAGTGTGAAATGTCATAAGTTGAAAGAAACACCCTTGCAAATAAATTGTTCTAATCGGAATGGCCAAATGTGAAGGAGAGAGCTCCCAAAGCTAATACTGTGTACCTATCATGTTGCACCGGGGAGATTTTACGTTTAAAGCACGCTTCGTTTGAGGAAACGACTGAACCGCATTCCTCCGATCAACTGTTTCCTTTTACAAATAGTGTGGAACCGAAACGACTCAGACACACATGTATCCACAACACAAGCGAACGCATTAACCGATTGGTTGATTATGTTTCATACAGGAGAAAATGTCCAACTAGTCCGCCTGGGCTCTTCCATGTGAGGCAATTAACCAGTATCTCTAATCAGTGTTTTTTCAGGATGTAGATGACTATCGAAACGGACTGGACCGAACAGTTGGTCAGGCAAGCACTTTGAGCAGTTGCGATTTATTGCAGATAGCAAAACATCTGTTCAGTCTTTTTATATCTTCTACTACCTGAGAACTTTCAACGTTTTGCAAATGATCACAAAAAGTGGACGTTTGGTCAACTGATCGCAACTTTGGATAGACTTCGAAACCATCCCGTAACATTAATACACACTCTCTGCACCTCTTATTTATACTGCTAGATCTACAGCTACTTCCCAGATAAAAATATACAAGTAAAGTAGATAAGCGAACTCAAAGACGTAGATCGCGAGAGAAGATACAACTGTTTCAAGTGGTTCCATCGACTTCATGGCTAGTAAATCGACTGTTTTTAAATCAGCCAGATTGGGATCAAAATCTATTTGATTTGAGAAACGAAAGCCATGGTCTTAAACACTCTAAACGTGATCCATCCGATCGACAGCTTAAGATGCTTTACACAGAGAGGACTATTAACCTTTGTGATAAATCACGGCCTTTTGATTAACTGAGTAGCCGCTGTGTATGCCGAAACATCAAATTATAGAATAAAACAAATGTGTTTTTCACTTGTAAGTAAACTTGCATTTCTTAGACTATTATTTCTTTGAAGTTTCTGGTAAGTTGGCTCATTGGGGACATTCCTTCTAAGTCCTACACTAATGATCTTTCCCATCGCGATCAAAACAGCCCATCTTGCCGCATCAAAAAAGTTGACATCGACGTTTGGTTTGCTTTGGTCATTGCCACAAAAGCAAACAACACTTGTCACTAAAGTTGACTCCAAAATCGTCTTGCTTAACATAGCACTGAAAGGATGAGACATTTCAAACCTACAGAACAGCGGTTATAATCCGTCCAATTTGCGCAGTATTTTCACTGCAACTATAGTTATACGATTGGCCCTGATTCCGTCAGCTCCATGGGGAACAGTAGACAGCAAAATTGTTGGCTGCTTATCAAGGAATGAATGCACTTTTACTCAAAAATCATGTAAACTTCATTTATACTTTTGAATTTATACAAACATATTACACTTTAATACACCAGTTGATAATACTAGCCAAACACACTGATTCAAACCCATTAAAATCGAATCACCTACCTAAGAACTACGTCTGGTAGCGTTCATTGTTAAAAAAAGGTTTAATTTGTATTTCACCCTTACCCGGCAGAAGATCCTGTGCGTCAAACTAACCACTCTTGTACACCCCCCCCACTTGCTACATTGTGACACTATTCTCTTACTCTGTTCATGCCGATCAGCAAAACATCATAACCTAGTAACTGACATTTCCAAAATAAAACAAACTGGTAACCGATGAACTGTCATAATTCATTTATTGACAATTTCACCTCGTCACCGAAGTTGTCCTTCGGTGTGACCTAGAAGTGAGGTGCGTGACTCTGATGGATCACATGAGTTAAAGATCATACATTTTCCTTTATTAAAATGTGAAAGTAATCCACTCAGTTTTATTTAAAATTACATAAATTAATTTGTGTTTTTAAGTATTAAAAGTCCACCAAATTTGAAACACTGTTTCGAATGGAATCTTTATGTTCTGTTCGCGATTGAAACTAGATGCCAGGTACCACTTCGTCTTAATCCTAACAACTTGGTTAGACTCTGTTGTGGTATAGAAGGGAACACCCTAAATGAGTTAGCTATCTCAAGAACATTTTCTCCCGATTTTGCAATCTGATTATATTCGGTCTGATCAAAATATTCAGACTCAAGTTTCTCAACAGTTGTTTACAAGACGTGATTTGCTAGCCTTTTTTATTTTCGAAGATTTGGACAGACCATGATTGTTGGGAACAGTCAGGGAAATAAACCGAACATTTCTAGCAAGAAGTCTTTAAACGTGACAATTTTACATTTTTTGTCGTTTGGAAGTTTTCATTCGGAAAAAATGGGTGCTGGATGCCTTGAAGTAGTGTAAGATGGGAACGAGAAAAGTATTATAAGCCCAATTGAAATGGACACGTTAGAGACATTTCGGGCTTCTTCCTCTTAAAATGCGAAAGAAGAATAGCTAGGTGTACAACGTAAACTACCAGAAAGATTTGCAGCCCAAGTAAGGTCAAAGTAGAGCTAAAATTGGTCTGAAATGTCGGGAGTAAACAGCCATTCTATTACTATGCTTACGAGGAAACTACAAGTGTCACCAAGTCTCAACACTATTTCATAAGAAGGCTTTTCTCGAACTTCTTTCGAAAATAGATACCAAACTAGAAGTATCTTAGCTGTGCTTATTCGAATGCATAGTAAATGTATATCCCTCTGTGTTTAGTTGCGTAAACGGAGTCTGTCACGGTTGAGTATAAACAGCCTCGTCCACAAGACTCATTTGCCAAAACAGTTGGCTTGTGCTCTTGAAGACCGTATTGCGTGACCAACGTAAGCGCGTCAGACATACGACTGGTACTTCTACTGTCGCGAAAAAAACGCACCCATGTATTTTCTCTCAAGTTAACAGAAGCTGTGCTTATAACTCCCTCGGTTGTGTCGTCAAATGGAGCATGGTGCACTATGTTAGTGGAGTTGTCTCATCACTGTTTTATGCTACTACACTAATGTCCGTTTACAGGGCGCACGCTTGTGCGTTAGACCTGCTAATTACGTCACCGTTATTCAACCAGTCGCAAACTGTCGTTCACAATGAGCCATCTGACAGTGACTTCGAGTCAGTCACTTGGCCGACTGGCGCCAGGTGAGAGGTTGACAGATGATGACTTGACGTAGACAAATGAAATCGTTCACGAAAGGATTGGTCACTGTAGATCGAGTTCGTCTCTCGGGCTGGAGCCCTCGCGACTGGCAGAGTCGATGGCTTGAGATGTTAGATGAGATGGTGGCTAACCGAGCTCAGTGGCGTGAATGTTGTCGTTGTCTGGCCGAGCTGTCTGTGAAGTGAGTGCATTTAATGACGCGTGGCAGTGAAAGCCGTGAAGAAGCTGTCTTGCTGACGACGCTTTACTTTCACATACAGCTCGGTTGTTTGTTTGCAAAGTATAGGCACCTTGATATTAAGTGTTCCAATATAGACGTAGTTATTAAGTAATTCCTTGGTTAAGCCATAACAAGTTAAAAACTAAAAGGAAGCTTGTACATTGTAAATTTTCTGATTTAAATCGCTTGATAAAGACTCTCCGAGAGGGTCGAAACGTTGCGAAACCGATAACTCTTTTGGTTTTTAACTCGTTGTGGCTTAACCAATGAATTATTTCATAATGAACATCAGCACAACGCACAATATTTTTTCCCATATCCGTTCCGTTTATGGTTCGGAAGTACTAATAGACGTAGTTATCTTTTTAGTTGTTAGATCCCCGCCTCCGCCGTTGTTTTCTTTCTTTCGTCCTCTTGTATAGGGTTTACGTTTTCTCTTCCTAGTTGTGTGGCAGTTAAGCATCAGTGTGAATCACTGATGTATTGCTGGCTATCATGATGATGTCTTATGTGTAAGAGAAAAAAATGTTTCGAAAGAATTTCAGACAGAAAGTATCGTGTTAAACAACTTCTTGAACATATTCTATAACATGCTTTAACCCACAAACGTAATATCACTGTAATCGTTACCCTGTAACTGGTGCATGAGCATGTTAAATAAGTTGTCAAAACTTGTTTACGCTTTACAAATTTACTAGGAAGCATTGTCGTGAAGTTATACTCTCTGCTTATTTTTTGTTTATTTTGAAAAACCATTTGAGTAACCCTGTTATAACGCAAGTTAGACTTTAATACTCCAGTTGACTTATCACTTCAATCTGTGCCTTTGACTGCTCATCGTTTTCACACAATCTGTTTATCATGTTGATTACAGTATACTAAAATTTCCTGTTCGTTTGAATATGTAACCACTGAATTTTTTTAAGTGGATTCTGAAGTATGGGGTATAAAATAATTCACAAGTCCAACGTATGTGATGTACTTTAAAATGGTTTAGATTACTGGCTTTCGTTTTAACATAACGTTCTTCTGAAAGACTAGAACTTTCAGATTAAAAAAACGGGGCTACGCAACTGTGGATGTTAACTACCATACAACATTAGTGCAGCAATCTCAGTGGAGTGCATGTAAAGTTGTTGGACGGATCTTTCGCTTAATTGTGACCCCATTTTATCTTCCGTTTGGTGCAAAATTAAGCCAAAAATAAGGTTTTTCCGAGACGATTGGCCACAATCAAATGTTTTGGATAATGGGAAGTAAAGATAACTGTCTTCTGTTTAAGTTTCTGATACGTCTCAGGAGGGTACTGCATTCAGCATCAAGTGACGATGGGCGTTCGCATCAAACCTACATGAAGGTTTACAAAAACGGTAGAAGCCCGAACTAAGAACAGTCGTGATTTAGCCATGTTTAGGAACAACCAAATTTACAACAGTTGGCCATGATCACACAAAAAATGGTAAGTTATCGCAGTCACTTGTATTTTCATTATGCATCTGATTCTGACCTGCTTATCACTGGAGACAAGCAGAGACAGTGCAATTACTTCCCAAACATACACTTGTAGTCGATGTCTACCAGCATTCACGAGCGCTTCTGTTGTCTATTTTGTTCTTCATCTTGATTCAGAGTTAAGTTGCATATTTTTCTACCTTATAAAAAATAGTTCCAGAAACTTCGAATACGCAAGCAATTCTTTTGATGTTTTAGTGCTGGATGCCCCAGGCTCCAACAGCTGATATTCTCTGGATTGATAGTTATTTTGCGCGATACCACTTTGGCGTCATCCTTTTTGACGGACATTCAAGGAAGCATGAATGATGCGTCGCTTGTTGTAATCACAGTACCGATTTAGAAACAACATAACAGAACAAAATGACTTACTATCTTGTTCCGTAATTGCTTATTTCAAGCGGATGGTGAGTTTAACAAGGTTAAAAACGGCAAACTAGGGAGCTCACTAACCACACTCGATGGTAAACTATAATCTCGTCTCCCTACGTGGTGACAAAACAAAGGATTCACGAATGTATAGTAATTTACACCACCTTCTTACTAATCTATAACCTATTTGGTTCCCTAAATATTGGAAATCTCCTTGTCTGTCCTTCTATAAGGATGAATTATATACATATGAAGTGCCTCTGACGTACCCAACTATCCAGCAGATAAAAATAAAACATTCCTAAACAAGGCCGGCTGGGAGCGCTTTTTGAACTCAGACCAAACTACCACCTCAGTGTGCACGAGTTAATGCCAGACATAAAACCCATAAAGGCTTTGAAAAGCTTTTCTGTGCATGCGTGAAAGTGTCTATTTTACAACATTGTGCCTTACCGTCTCCCGTTAATTTGCCGCGGCAAAATGTGTAGGTGACTGAATATTGCGCAGTATTAGGATGCTCATAGATCCACCATCAGCTGTGCATTTGTAACTGGTGGGGAAACAACCATGCTTTAACCGCAGCCTAACTGCACTGGAGTTTACACGTAAAGTGCTGAGATCACAGGAGTTCCCGATTTTCAAGTCAACTACAAACAGAATAGGATGACTGAAAAATATTTCAAGTAACTCATTAATATAAGTTTGGAAAACGCTAGTGGTCGTTGAATTGATACTTGAGGCACCTACGCTGGGTTTGGTATGATAAGGTAGATGTTGCAGATTGCTCTGACCGGAAAACTTCCGTGGTTATAAAGCCATGTTGTCTAGCGTTTAGTAACACCAAAAGTATCACGCTTTTATTGATTTGAAGACGATTCACACGAAACGGAATCAAGTGCTTTTGCAAAATCGAAAAGTGACACTTGATTCAAAGCAGTGTCTTCTGGTCTCCGTAATATCATCCATAAAGAAGAGTATTTCAAGCGTGTACGGCCTGGTTGACAAGAATCGGTGTGGAGATAGAGAGAAATTGTTACAAAAATGTTTTATGATAGGTTATGGAAAGACTTTCTAGGGTGTTGCACTGCATGTTTACCGGTATTAACCAAGAGCCTGACGATCACCTGATCCACAAACAAAGTTGACTGCGATTTTTTTTCCGGCAGGGATTATGTTGGTGATATAGAACAACATGAATAACTTTAAAGTGTTTTGGCTAGTGCACAGGATACATTCTCCAATATTTTTGACTGAAGAGGATAATGAGAGTAGAACATGTACATGCCCAACCGATTAATCTGCAGGATCTTGCATGTCTCTCTAGGGATGGTGTCAAAAACTTGCACACATTTTGAAACTAAGAACAGTTTTGATACAATAGAGACTGTTAAATAACTAAATAAAGACGCTAGATACGGAGATACTCTAAGAGTTCAACGGAAACAACGGAAAAACAGACAAATTTCCAACGAAGCTCAACAGTAAAGTCAAACCAAACTGAACGCAAGTAAGCCAGAACAGAAGTTAACAAACGTCATCAATAAACATTGTGTGGTAAGTAAGATGAAGAACAGTTGGTCGTGCACATCATTGTGAAATATTGTTTAGATTGGACAACATCTTTCGACCACTGAGAATAAAGTTTATTGTTTTATAGTTTTCAAAGCGACATTTGACCATTCACACACACTAAGAAGGTAGAATGCTGTGCGGTGCGCAAACTTACTCTGGAGAACTGAAGACTTCAAGGCTGTCTTGACAAAGATCTAGCGGCGAAACAGAATGCGTTCAGACAGAATTTTCACACAGTTCATTATATGCTGAAGCCGCACTGTAATCTGGTAATACTGCTCTAAAGAGAGGCGAAACTCTAAATACTTGCTATTCTGTGTGCTACAACCATGAGCAACTTGCCGTAACAAATGACTACATAGATTCCCAAAAGCTGCAGTGCGAATGGAAAATTTTAAGGCAGTCAGTGTGGCAAGACCATTAAACAGTCGTAGTAAGTTCTGTGACTGTTGGTCTTTGGATTTATGCTACTGTTTGCCGCTGTTTCCTCTCAGGCGGCCTTAATAAGCCATAGCTTCGCTGAAAGCTTCAATACTGTACACACAAAATGTCCTATGTGACCTTAGACTTTGGATGCACAAACATATCTACGAACCATCCCTCATTACTGAAGAGTAATGGTCTTGCCGTTCTCACGATACCTTAAAGACAACCTCGTTAACAAACAGAAAGTTCGGGGTTGATTGAAAAGTCTACCGTCTATCGTCCGCCGGAATGAGAGCAGAGAATGTTACCACCAAGTGGACAAACAATGAAGCAAGGGAGCAACCGGAAACGTATACTCCAGTTTGCTGAGGCTTCGGCCATTAAAAGTCACAGTCCACCCCCTGTGTGTTCAAAAACAATCTGTGTTGACAGTGCGGCTACCGTGGTAGTCGGCATTCCATGACTTCTGCTCCGTGGAATTTTGACTCGTTTAAAATTAGTTACATGTCCATGTGTGATCAGAATGTACGAAATGTTCCTCCGGAGAACATCACATGAATTGCGTCTTCTCATTGCTTTATTTAAGAAGATTCAGTCGTTGACTATAAATAGAAGCTAAGAAAATACAACCTGCTGGGTACAGTGGGATACCTCTGTCCTCACTGTCAAGGGTCTCTAGGGTCCAACAAAGAACTATGACAATATTACTGGACGCGAATACGTATTAAAGCAACCAGGAATAATTATTTTCACTGCGGCTGTTCACAACCAGTTCGTCAGCTCAAAAACAATAAAACGAAAATAATCTAAAAATCACTTAATCGTTTATTCACAGAAGGACTTAACAAGGTCAAAAGCCTATGTCCGCCGACGGAATCAGGCAAAATCAAATACTCCTAAACTTGAAAAGAATGGAAAGAAGGATAGCACATAAATAGTCTGAAAATCCCACTTTTAAAAAGTTCCATTACCCAAACAGTCCGGTTCCCTTGATGCTGAAGAAAATGGCAAGAGTACTTGGAATGGTACGAGGATGACTTTTTATCTATCTTGGCGATTAAGCTGAATTTTAATTACATGGGTAAAATCAGTTCTTTTTCTCAATACTAAACAAGACGATAGCAATTTTCGGACCAGTGAGCGCCACGTCTATTGATGAAAGAATCGTAGTGTGTTTGTCTGACGACAGACGTCTGAATACACAATTGTAAACAGATCAGTTGCATCTTATCAGTTGACAACGCCTTTAGCGAGGCTATTTTTATCTAACCTACTGAAAAAAGTGTCCACAGGGTTGAAACCAAATCTAGTGGCATACGAAAATGACGTCGTCATCGTGGATTTCAATAGAACGTCCACTGCGGTTCCCCATTATAAGTTTCTGGGTGCTGTGTGAACATTTTGCATCACTTAACCTAAACTTAAGGTGGGTCGGCAACTTCATTTGCAAAAAAAACTACTCAGTGAAGGTGAACGGGCCCCACCAGTTTTCAGCTTTTTCTGTCTGGTGGAGTTACCGAGTGATCGGTTCTTGTCCAGTTCCTTTTCTGGTATTAATCAGGGATCTACCGTACGTCATCCAGTTAATATACTAAACGTAAGCAAACAACTTCCTCAACTTGTAACTGACTCACTAGAAGCTTATAATGATATACAGACTGTTATCGAACACCTAACTGGTCTTGCTTCCAAATAGGCCTGTCGAGTGAACTCTCAATACTGTATATAAACGCATGTTGAACAAAGCGAGCAACTGCAGCCTGCGAGCCGAATTACTGAGACAAGCAGAAAGACTGTATGGTCTGGATACTGATGGCGCAACGCCACTCAAGATATGCAGTGGAACGAAAAAGAGGTACGTCTCAGAGTGCGTTTTGCTTGGAGTAGACGAGTTGTCCGTAGAATTGCCGCATCCGAAAAACCTCGCCTTTGTTTGACGCGCATATTGGAAACAGCTGGAAGGAGTTCAGCGAAAGGTCGGACAAATCGCCGTTAGCACAAAAGTGAGAATTATTGGGAAGTGATTGAATCTTTTGGATGTTTCCCTAAAAATTATGTACGAGTACGTGGAACATAATGCTGGTGCTTAAGGTGCTGAAATGTGATGTGGATTCGGACGTTCTATTCGATAGCGCAGACATGAGACGCGGACATCAACGTAACTACAAGAATCAAACCATACAAAAATCATATGTAGTGTGCATGCCTTCACTTAAAATACGCTTTCGTATTTTGTAATGGAAGATGAATCGGACAGTACCGTTAGAAGAAAACTCGATGTGTATTGGGATAATCTGTGGTAACAGGACAGATCCAACAGTTATGCTTCCATCGAATATTGACGTGATGGAGTTAAGCGGAAAATTACTCCTTTTCTATTAGTGAACGAATACCACTGAATAATGAGTATTGTAAATAGATTTCCTACTGGCCCAGGCCCAAATGGTCTTCTGGCTAATGAATCCCGTCTTGGTTGGTGCAGGACGAGAGGAATTTTATGTTCGTATCAGAGGTAGTTTGACGAAAATTATACATAAATGCACAAACTTCAGTTACTCTGTTTTGTGTAAATCATATCGTGTTTATCAGTAATCCTTGTTTCATTTCTGGCCTAGATCTACTTAACCTTTAAAAAGGTGAAGTGAATGAAAAATTCATTAGTGGAAACGGTTATCGGTAGAAGAGGAAAGAAAAAATGGAGTCGTTGTCGATATAAACACGAGATCAGTGGTTTCCCTTCCCTGATGAAGCACAGAGCTCAAGGGAAAGTGGTCAGTTAGACGCACAGTTGCACTAACTGAAACACCCTCAGCTTGAAATAACGATGGTTAACAATCGCTGTTGCGCATTTTTAGTATGGTGTCAGTGCTCTCGGGCTTAAAATGCCGCTTCTGTCGAGTAAATATTTATGTTGAGGATAAAAAGAGGTATTTTGATGACGAATGAAAGCCTGTCTCCAGACGCTAGATTGCAGTGTGACTGCAGAAGACATTTGGTCTGTGAAGTTTTTACTGCACAAAATCCCTTACAAACTATGTGAAATTATGAGGCAACGAACGCATGCACTCATGTGTATGGCTGACCTGTATCCGCACACATCGGACAGCAATACATTGCCATTTGCCTAGGTGACACGCTCCCCACAGTGAATACACACTGTTCCAATAGTCGCTTCTGGTCCTTCGTCCTCCTGGCGCTAGGATCTGCTCTTCAGTTCCCCAACGTACGCACTGTGCTACTCACAAACGAAAGTGCATGTTACACAAAAGTAGTCACACATTTACCCGGTATATAACAGGAATCGATTTCATGTACAACGTTTACTGTTTTGTTAATCTGTCACTCGTGGAAACATCTTGAGATACAGTTCAGAAGCAAAGTCACAACAAAGTCAGGTTGAATAAAACAAGCCAGTCAGCTTATGAGACATCCGTAGAACGATCAGTCTTCAGTTGAATGTCTTATTATTAGGTCATTTGGGAGTTACCTAATTTGCATCCTACCCAATGTACGGAAAAGTTTGAGAATAACCATTATCAGAGGTGTCGATATTCATCAACACCAGAATTAATTTCATTAATTATGTCGAAATGCTCATGATTCTTTGTAGTAATTTAACAGAATATTTTCAGGCAACTAGGTTGTCTGTGATGGTCTATTGTTTGTCGCCTTCTTAAACTCCCCTGGTTCAGAAATGACAGAAAAAAAGCATTATCGACTAGTTTTGAGAAGAAGATATGTTTACAATGTTTTGCTAATATTTCCGCCTCACCTGGTTGTACTGTGTGAAAAGAGGTCAATATTTCTAGTGGCAAGCGTATCAATAGTGCAGAATTTGCATTAGATGTGATCATTCCGCTGTAATTGTGCGGATTTCGGGGGTAGGCTCAAATCACATGGTCCGTTGTAAGGTTCATTGGTTAATCAAGGACAGTACACAGTACTCAAGACGACTAAAAAGTAATTATTTCTACACACTCTGACTTGTCCATAGCAAATCGTAAGACTTCCTAATAATACAAAATGTACGCATGATTGTTAAAACTTCATTTTGCACTTCCAAAAAAATAGATCATCGAAAAACTTGATTAGATTTAAACATAATGAAGTACAAAGCACAACTTAAATAACATAGGTGGCTTATTACCCCGTTTCAGTCAACACATTTATGTAAAGTCATTAGACGTGTACCTGGTCTCCTTTGCACCGTGCACTTTATTGTTCCGACATATAACCACGTGACTATAGCCAACGTCTTTAAATGCATAGTTGAAGGGGGAATGGAGAGAATCGGACACAGAAATCATTTGAAAGATAGCAAGAAGACAGTAACGACATAGTGTTTCATCAACCCAAAAACTGATTATATATATATATAGAGAGAGAGAGAGAGAAGCATTTCAATGTATAAAAATAAATAGCATGCTAAGGCCTGAGATTTTTTTTACCGCATTTTTCTATTTTCGCCCTCCGGAAACGCTCAAGGGTCAACAGGAATTTTCAAAGGGTGGTCCTTCCAACTAGACTGGAGAGGGTTACTTATCAAGACTCACGCATGGGACTTATTCACTGAGTTGTAACCAGGCAACTATGAGTAAACTCTGAGTGCAAGGCTTGCATTACAGTAGTCTTATACGTGTTGTAGAAACACTCCTACAACGTTTTATATCTAGATTAGTGAGTTCCTGAATAGCAAAATATACAGAAGTCGATAAGCAACACGGTACCCTATAGGTTAACAACATCAAGGAAAACAATATGAGTGCAAGGAATGTAAATGTTTGACATTTCCAAACCAAAGGTAACATCCAACACAGTTGTGGTAAGCAAACATACTTCATCAGGATGTGTCAAATGTTACAATAAAAATGCGGTAAAAAAAATGTTATTCTAGTAGGTCAGAATGTGTGCTAAGATTAAAAAGAATACCCAACCTATAGTACTAAAAACTTACAGCAGGTTTCGTGGAACGTTACAGAACAGTGATGCACAATAATAATTAGGGAAGCCAAGGATACTAGTCGTCTAGTACGAGAGCAAGCTTGAAATATGTATAGCATCAACGGAGCGCATAAGCCAATATACAAATGAACTAACAAACTTGGCCGTATGTATCAAGCGCACGGCATACGAATGTCCTTATGATCCTGTGTACACTATGGTATAGTACTTTAACAAATATTTTACACATTTTACAGCAACGAGATCGGAATTATCTCTAGGCCAACACAATATGATGCTCAACAGACGACCAGGAGATTTTTGCATTACAGGATTCTGCCTTGTCAACGAAACCGCACTTTTTCTTCCAAGCGGTTCGCCATATCTATTAACAACACCCTCACCAACTGGCTATTGTCATTAAGCCGACATTTGGCGTTAAAATCTTCAACTTGGGAACTATAGTGTTTGGAGCTAACTGTTACCTTTTATAAGTTTTTGTGCCTGCCGGTATATATTCTTTTGTTAACATTATCTTCGCCCTCGTTCGAAAGAACGCACAACACATTTGACATAACAAATTTTCTATTGATAAACATGAGTTGCCGTACACTATCTACTACTTATTTTTGTTGAGTTATTGGCAGATAAATTGTTTGTACTTTGAAATATTTTAGCCTTACACTGCTCAATGTTGAGCCCAAGTTTGCATGTTGGGAGTTACTTCTTCAACGTCGTCTAAATCTACATTCTCATGCCACCTTTTTGTATACGGCAACCTTTTCAATCCAACAAAATTCTTCTCTCTGAGTGAGTCTTTTATTTTTGTATAAGCCTTCTGTTTCACCTGTAAATAAGCCTTCGTGTCTGTAACATCGTTATACCTTTTTAGTGGTATCACATCCTAAGTCAATTGTCACTTTTTTGATTAGATCTCTACAAAACTGGTTTGTACTGCCATTTTTTGGACGGATATTATTGGTAGCTATTTTGTAGCGCTAATAACACTGCTTGATGGTAGGTTGGATACCGGTTACAGGACGAAGTATGCAGTTGCGCGAGACTTACTTGAATACGGTGTGAGCAATTCTTTGGTATAATTTCATCAAATCAAAACCGGTTTTGATATTTAATAAATAAAATGTGAAAAAACCAAATTATCGTGAAGTGCAATCCTCTCCATTCAGTGACACAACAGAGATCCAGGAACTATTGAAATGTGTCCGTTTCGATTCTTTTTAACCCTTCTGAAGGAGGTAATCATAAAACACGTCGAAAAAAGCAGAAGCAAAGTTAATGCACGACTTATTCAACTCGGCTGAACTAGATGGTCGTTTTCCCATCCCAAAAGCCACGACTAGTGCGAGTCTTTCTGGACTGATACCAGATAAATGATGCTATCTTTAAACAACCTTGAACGTAGAATTTACAATCAACGGTGCAAAATGCACCGGCTATAATGGATGGCAGTGGCTTGATCGACAAGTTTGCGTCACTCAATGATATTGTCCGAAACTTTACAGCCGCATCCAATTTATACAGCACCCATGGCCTTTTTCTCTCTGATGAATAGTTTTCCCTGCGTCAGATTCCAAACGTGCTTCAACCATTTTAATGGCGTGAAGTAGCTCAAACAGATGGGCAAGACTGTTATACTCCTATTTGGAAGCAGTCAAGATTAGCCCATGCATGCAATAACAGTGGTAGAAAAATCACGTGACTAGAGCAAAGTACACACAATATTCTGACATCTACAAGCTGTGGCGTCATTCTGAAGTACGTACATGAATGCGCCTTTGGCCAGTGAACGTGAAACCATTGAGAAGGCAGCCTGAGTCGCACAGCGTGTGCGAGGTACACAAGGCGGCCAAGACGCGTACAAAACGTCACCTCCGCTTTAGCTTGAAAACCGGTCAAAACCATAGTCAATAATCTGTGTCCTTTGACGATCTGATCGTGTGTGCGTTTGCTTGTATCAGTGACGTGTCTAGTATTGACTTTGCGGTCGGTTGTAAACTCGTACGCCCCCGGTCCACATAGCCGAGCTACTCAATCAGACCCTGCAGTTCCAGTTGACTTTTTCGTCTGCCGCCCTACCTGGCGGATGAGTGTCCCAGGATGTACTGATGACGCTAGTTTTAAATAAGTCAACTGGTAGACACGACGGCGTTCCGACTGACCGGGACCACCAGTTTCTCGGATTGAGTGCACAGTGTTCTACTGCGTTCGCAGTGGACGATCAGACACTAGTTCTGTCGGTAATTTGTCAGTCTGTCTGTGATGTTAGGTTCTGTAGGTCAATGAGGCTTCGATCACTACATCTCCCTAGGGCATACCGGGAAGCCGAGCTGTTTGTGTGCTTCCTCTTAACGAACGGTCCAGACGTTCCACCATCCCATTTTCACCTGGAACGTACAAACACATACCTGAGAAGTGCTTAATTTCAAGTACATCCTTTGGAACAGAAGTTTGTCCAATGGCGCTAATGTTTTCAGCTTTTGATCGGATTCCATCAGTAGGTATGATGTGTCCAAAAATCCAATTCCACGAGCAGAGAATTTGCTCAAAGATCAAGTTTCTCTAATCGTCGTAACACTATACGTAAGTCAAAATCCTGTTCTTCGCTCGTGAAACAAAAACACATATGTCGTCCACATGAGTCACCTGTGCAGGACAACCAGCTAGTAAGCAGTTCAATTTATTTTGCCAAGCAGCTCGGCGTTGAACTAAGACAGTCCATAAACTGTCAGGAAACCTGTAAGGTGCCTGCATTATGACGTTAACGGCATGTAGAAGAAGGTTCTCCTCAACTCCAGTTGTGAAAAGAGCAGGCAGCTAGCCAGCGTGATAAGTAACACATTGGCTTTTGTAATTATGAATTTATCAACCACAGTCTGATTACTTAGTGTCTTCAAGTCATCGCGTTTTTGCACCGTGCCCTCTTTTTTTAGTACCGTGACCATGGGGTCAACTCATTCGCAACCACTGCAAGTTCGAAACAGTTTTCTGTATGGCGACAGTAACAGATTCTCGCGTGGCCAGAAGAATCCGCCGCAAATGTTTTTACAGAGAGTAACTTTGCTTCTTTTAGAAGTATCCGACAGGCAGCAAGCAATATTTGACCGGCAGATTCTTTGAACAAGTTGAAATCTGTATTTTTCAGGATCGGAGTATCCGTCGCCATAGTTCTCATGTGATCAATAGAAGGCGTTATCCCCAAAGCCACTATTGCATTACGACCGAGTAGAACTCGATTGCCGCCACTGGTACAGTGAACGGCGCTCAATTAGTTACTGTATCAGCTGGCACCACGCCGGCTGTTTCTGAAGCATCTTCATTCATAACGTTTCCAAAAGGATTTCCGAAACTATCAGGGTCTTTCTAGCTTGCTGAAACCATAGAACACATGTTGGAATAACATGTTATTACACGCACTACCCACATATTTTCTTGCCCACCTCGATCGCATTTAGATTAACTAACGATATCTGAAGCCAAGTTTCAACATAAGCTACAGCTATACATAATTCGACGTACAAAGAACTCTTGAGCATTAATACTCCACATGATACCCAAGTAAGTCCCGTTTTTTGGGCCATGCAATGACTACATCGCACCCAACAACTGTACAATCCCGGACAGGTATTCCTACCGTTCCTGTGGAATTTTTTCTTGGGATTCGCTAAATCGCTTAGTGTTACATCCTAGCTGTCGAAGATGACATCTAAAAGGCTACCCGCATTACACCATTTGGACCTTCCCGGCTCATATTGATGTAATTTTGGCCCCAGAGTACGACTCAGTCATTTCACTTTCTCACGGACGAAATACAGCCAAGTTGATAAGGTCTTAATCAATAGCTGTTCAAAGGAAGAACACTTGTTTCAACCTGGCGTTGTTCTGATCGCTTTTCGCAGTAGAATCTAAGGATCAGCAGCGATAAGCGTTCTTAATTTGCTAATCTGGTCGGGCATCACTTTGAAAAGACTGAAATCAAACTTCTGATAGATGAAATTGGATCAATGTTTATTTTCCCGACGTCTTTGATAATAATTCAACTCTGAAAATCTTTAATCATACTCAACTGTCTTCAAAGACTCATGCTTATTTGCATAAATGTCTTACAGCGTTAAAAAAATGGCCGACCTAGGGATGCAGTGTTTCGCTGATTCAGTGACTGCTAAGTAGTTACAATGCTGAATGCTAAGGTTTTACCGGTTGACACAATTTTTCTCCTCATGCCACGTGATCGTCTGTTTTTCGAAAGGCGGTAATCGAGAACGGGTAAACCACAGCTGCTCATAAACATGGTATCAATGTATGATCAAGGGGACAGGGAGGACACAAAGATTGTGTTGTTTTATACCATTTCTGTTAATTAGGTAAGAAGTTAGCACTGTCTTAACTTGCATTCCAGAGGAAACAACGGCGAAACTGGACGAAAGACTATTCCAGCTGGTCATCTCGTGGAAAAACTTTGTGTGAAGGGTAAATGAGCTCCTATTTTGCACAACTACTTAGTATTACCACGTTTCCCGTTTAAATCTACGGAAACAGAAAGCTTCTGTCAGTCCTTTGGAAAGGAGAACTAACAATTAAGTCCCTATAGGGTCTTCGATATTTAATAGAGTAAACGACGACGATTTGGAGAGCATATTAGTAAGTAACGTTCCGAAAATCTGTTACGACTTCCATCACAGCTGGATGCACGCGCGTTAGCACACTTATCTTTCTCAAAAGCCGTGACTAACTGACAGGTCAGCGTGTTCTAGCAATCATCATCATGATCATAACAGCCATGGGCCTGACCAAAAGGTACTGTGGCGCGAGCCGCCGTTCACCTCAACAATGACGTGGAATATCCTGGGGGGAAACGCTACTAGGAAGTTTGAAAATTAATAAAACACTACACGGAAAAACCAGAAATGGCATGAATGCAGGTACGCCATTAACTGCGACACACCACCATTTCGGTAGCGCCTCTAACCAGCCTTTTCAGTGATCACGAGGAACCCAACCAGGCAGGCGACACCTAATCACTTTGCTTTGTGGAGCAGTCAGGGTCTTCATATTTCGTCACCCCGTTGTTTCTTGAACACCACGTGGTTTCGCTCAACTGTTATTGGTCTCAGTATATAATGCTCAGCACGGTAAACGATCTGCTGGCATACGATATACGGGACCCAACCATCACAGGCTGTGCTACGTGATTAATTGACGAATTGACCGCGCATCTCAAGCATTCCGAAATACGCGTCTGACACAAACCTCTTTAGTGCATACGTGCGCTAACTGAACGCTTCCCAAAGTATACGCAACGAATACAAGACGCGAAATAACAATATGAACAATTCAGGGAGACCGAACGTATATTATACAACAATTACAATAGGTGTCAACAAGTGCTAAACGACACCGATACCCAAAAGCAGCTAGGGAGGTTAGGGATCCGACTGTCGAGCGCGCGAGCAAGCCGGAAGAGTGTATGGCGTCAATGGCGCACATAGGTCAACAAACATACAGACAAACAAACACACGCGATCACGTGCAGCAGGCGGACGGTAGGCAAAGATCCTTACGTTCCTACGTACAACGTGAACTGGAGTTTCGGGAAGAATTTTACACATCGCACAGCAAGCAGATCGGGATGACCTCCGGGTCACCACACCTTAAAGAGAGTTTGAGGAGACTTCTTATCAATTCCAAGAAACATCCGTATTATTATGGTCAGTATAATGAGTTCTTTATTATCTGCTTTCTCGTTATGAAGTGAGAAGGACAAGTTAAGTAACAAGCATACATTCAAGCCTTTTTTGCTTTTCATACTGACCACACACATTTTTTCGCTCATATTGTGCTACAACTATGTTGGTAGAATTGCCACCGACAAGCAAGTGTGTACTCTTGTCGTCATCAGCAGGACGACACTACTCGTATTATTATTATATAACTGCAATGAAGTCAGCGTGTACAGTAGCGGCATCGGCGGAATTTATTAAAAGATCACCAAAAAATACAGTGTAGCGAACAAGCTCGTTTTCAGTGATTCATCATCAGGCTAAATACATCACATTCATATCACATTTTATAAGGGGATCATGAACGGGTCCGGGAACACCACCCAGCTTGGCTCAACAGTGGAATAACGAAATCGGTCAACAGCGCCATACTATTGCACCTGGTGGATTCCAATCATTATGTTAATGTGACGGATGCATTTCGCTCTATCTACCGAGTTAAGGTCACCCAGTCGAGAGCGGTGAGGCATAGAATTCTGTTCACAGCGAAAGCTATTGGAATTCGTCTGTTTAACCCACCCCTGTACGTCCAGAAACGTTTTGTTCAGACTTTGGATCTGCCTTGGCCATCCCCCCCATCCTGTTAGCCTGTCAAGAACCACTGTTCAAGTGGGTACTTGATGCAGTATGACATTCAGTTGACTGACTTCATAAACCACCCGTCCATGTTTACCCCCCTCATGATCCCCTTGTAAAATGTGATATAAATGTGATGTATTTAGCCTGATGATGAATCACTGAAAACGAGCTTGTTCGGTACACTGTATTTTTTTTTGACTACGCTGGGGATTTTTACGCGACGTAAAAGATCACCGTTGTCGTCCCTGAAATGCTGAAATTCTTGTAAAGTCAAAGTTATCTAGTTAGTACCGCCGTACTCATTCATCTTAACTCTTAATTGTAAATCTACTACAAACCACTATCATCAAAATCAGTGATCAGCAATAGATACTGTAGCTTCAGTCGTCGCTGAGTAATAAATCCACGTTATCTACGTTGCTGTAGACCACACTACCTAACAAAATAATGTTTCAGCCGTTACCATTTAGGGTAGCACTTGACCATTCCAACGCCTCTAAATGAGGGTTCTAGTTAACATTCAGCTTCTCTACTGACTAGCGCGTAACTGTGTCAAAATTTCACTTAAGTTCGTCTCCCTAGCACCTTAACTTGTGTTCTTTGAAGGCTGCCAGTTTCACTGGTTCATTGGCTTGCTGGTTTCTTTTGGAGTGGGAGGCATAGCATTTGTGTGATATTCCTGAATAAACCGATGACACAGGGTGTATAGTTACACAGTAGATTCAATCCACCAATTCTACCCAGGTGAACTGATAAAATGACGACAGCACCTAGAACGGTTTGAGTATCGAAGCGGTTAACAGCTGTTGGGCATCTACAGAATTTGCACTGGTTTGTTGGATAGCAATGAAACAATAAGGGGAGAGGCCTTACAGAGAAAACAAATGATGCAAAGAGGTAGATCAAAAAAGGGAGATATGCACTCGTTGCAATGAATGAATTCGGGTATGTAAGTGCGCGAGCACCTACGATCATCATGAAATAATCCAGTCGTCTGGTTGTTTCATGACTGCTTCGATTAATGTTGCCAGAACAAAAATCATTGGTAGTACATTCAATGTCGAACAAACTCGGGAGCAAAACTATATCGTTCATGTAGGCGGCTGCTGAGTGATATAGAAATCTTGTACTTAGGACCTCTGAGATTTACTTGCAGTGAACTGGAGATAACCCCGGCCTGCCTGCTGTACGATGTGTAAAATTCTTCCCGAAACTCCAGTTCACGTTGTACGTAGGAACGTAAGGATCTTTGCCTACCGTCCGCCTGCTGCACGTGATCGCGTG
>LUCH01001569.1:113475-128348 GCA_013368495.1 Paragonimus heterotremus
AGTATGCAAATCAGGTCGTTCATACCGGTCTGAAGAAAGACATACTAGCTGTTGAGCGTGTCCAGCGCGTGGCTACCAAACTAGTCACGGGCCTTATTATTGTAGCATACGAGTCTCCATTTGAAATTCTTGATCTATACCCACTTGAATTCCGACGACTCCGCGGTGATTTAATTTTCCCACACTTTCTCTTTAGAGTAGGCCTCGTTGGTCAGTTCATGAAGCTTTTCAAGCTTCGTCCTCAGACCTTTTCTCAGGCAGCAGTTCCTTTTCTACAGGGTTGTTAACTCCTGGAACAGTTTTCCTGCTGAGGTCGTCAGCAGCGCTTCTAGCGATCGCTTTAAAACATTACTTGACTCCCATTTTCCAAAAGGCCATTTATGTGAGCGACCTTAGTTTGTTTTGTGATACTTACTGTAATTCTCAACAGCGATGCTACAGCCTGTTTTCAATGAACGCCTTTCAGATCAACAGACGCCCGCTTGACACTGTACAAGAACATTCGATGGGATCCGGGACCCTTGGGCCTCTGCCTCGAAACCGTGTATCAACCGCTGAAAAGGATAACACGAAACCTTACCTTATCATACTTCAAGGCAGTTTTCGACCTACGGCTTATCCCACGCACGTAAACAACGCCCACTTCATCCGTATACTACTGAAGACACTCCTGGAACTGTGAGAATGTGCGAAATTCACGATTCTCAAACACCGCCTTGAAAGTCGCAATATAATCCATTTCTTACAATTTAGAATATAAGCGAAACAATAAAATAATGAATGAAAGGAAATAATAATATAATAAATTGAACATTACTCCAGCATCCTTGCATTGACGAAGTCACACGTGACCCATCACAGGAGCTGCAGCCATACCGAATTTCGAAAAAGTTGTGCGATGACGTCGTTTTCAATTAATGGTCAATTCAAACAAACATATTAACCCATGACGCAGAATTCGTCGATTTCAATTTCTGCAACAGATGCCAGGCTACCAAAGCCGGGGTTTGCTTGAAAATATTTTTCCAAACGGCGAAAGTTGGGGAAATCACGTTCTGCAACTAGCATGCGTGCAGTGGTGGGGATCGAATGAATGACGGTAACTTCAGACCGACTGCTCCACTGCCAACCATGTCAAAAGTGGTGGCAAACATAGTAGACGATTTCGTGAGAAGCTCTCAAAATACTCATTCACTGTTAGCGCCGGAGCAGCATGGCTTCAGAAGTGGTCACTCGTGAGCAGCCAGCCTATTGATTGCAACTGGCTAGTGGGCAGAAGCCGCCGGAAAACGTCTCTCACTTGGTGCTGTGTTTCCAGATTTCATGAACTCGTTCGATGAGGTGGATCACAGTACACTAATGGGCGAACTGAATAGTAGGAGCTTAGGCAGTGAGGTTCGTCTTTGGACCAAACAATGCCTCTCCTGTCGCATGTACACAGTTAGAGTTAATGATGAGCTATCCGTGCCGTTCAACGCCATAACTGGTGCACTGGGTCCTCTGCTATCACTAATATATGTTAACGACCTCCCAGGTATGAGTACCTCTCCTGGTGTGGCGTATACTGACGGTGCCAGTCACAGGGGCCATAAGTAGTCTACGCACCACGCAGTAGCCATTTATGCAGACGGCATAGTTTTGCCGCCCGAGTCTGATCGACATGAAGCGCACTTCCGGCGACGACTGTCATGGCACTGTCAGCCGATGCCTTCAAGAGACAACCGGATAGCTGGATTATCCCAGGATGGCCGTTGTCAGTCTAGTACGTATTGTCCCATGTAAATCCGTTGTTGTCACCTCCTTCCTTTCCCGTCTTTTCCCGTTCCTCCCAACCTTCTCCGTAGATCCCTCCGTCCCCACCGATATACAACAAAACGGCGCAGCCTCCCTATGTGCCCGACTGCTGCCAACCGCTTCAACACCCAACAAACCTCACGTACCTTCATTATTTCGGAGTTCACTCGATGGGTGCGGAAGGACAAGTATCAAACAGAGATTGAATCTGTTTTGAAACTACAAACCCCGTACAACCGACTCCTGCTGGAATATCTAGAGGCGAGGATGCTACACAACTGTTGTTCTTCTAGCTCTGCAAGAAACCAATGAAACCAGCGACAATCAGTGCAACCCAATAATGAATGATGCGCGTTGAGATCACTGGTGTGGAACACATTCTTTCTAACCTCTGACCCCAGCATTGCAACCGAAGTATTCAACGAACACTTCAGATTTTGTATGAATATCTTAGCCGTGGAAAGACCAAAACGACGTAGTGTGTGGTAAAATCAGGATCCTCACTCCAAAACAGCAGTTAGCTCAAAAATCTGAAATCACGACACCGAAAAACACATGATTTCTCCATGATTATTCAAAAGCACAAAATGTTTGACACTATAGAAACAAGAACCAAAATGCCCCGCCTAAATGAGGAAAAACGTACGCTAAACGGTAAAGAGAAAAGCTCGGAGTTGATGCAGTCATTGGAACGCAGAAACTGTACAAGAGACCCTATTATCTCACACAGCTACCGTAGATGACTCTGCAACAATATGCGAGGTCTTCGGTCCATATTTTGCTGCTTCTTTCAACATTGAGGGAAATATATTACCCCCACTCTCCCCTGTAAAAACAAATACGTTCCTAAGCCACGTTACTGTTGATGCAGTAAACATACGCTCTCAGTTAGCTACTATCAAACCTTCTCATCTTCCTGATCCAGAGGGTATGCACCCTGTTGCTCTCAAACACGGAGGGGATGACATTCCTCTCCTTCTGCATATTAATAACACACACTCTCTATCATTAGGCTCCTACCCTCTCCAGCGGAAAATGTCTATAATTCGGCCCCGTTATAAAGGTGGCTGGCGACAGTATAATAAAATGTCGCATGGTTGAAGCCTTATTATCAGAAAATCTTATAAACCACTCCCAGCATGAGTTCCTCCGCAAACGTTCGCGCATGACGTGCCAGCTGGAATTCTTTAATCATGTCACAAAATCTGCTGATTTGGGAAATGCAATTATTATACCTTTGGATATGCAAAAAGCTTTTGATCGTGTGCCTCAGACGCCTTCTGATCAAAATGGCATCTTTCGGTATACGTGATCCATCGCTCAGCTGGTTTGCATCCTACTTTGTGGACAGCGCACAAACAGTGAAAGTAGGAGATAACAGCTCAACGCCCAGACCAGTCACCAGTGGAGTGATTCAAGAAAGCGTCCTGGGATCGTTACTTTTTCTTGTGTATATAAACGACACGTGAAGTTATGAAGCACGGTAAGCTATTCCGATTCGCTGATGACATCAAACTTGTCTACAATTTTCCCCCTGGCGATCCCAATTCTTCTCTAGGAAATGTACGGGAGAACATCATTTCACTACAGTCTTGGTGCCAAACTTGGCTGATGAAATTCTCAGCCAATAAATCCACCATCGTCGCACACGGTTGTCGTATATCAGAGAACTTTATAAAGCTGGATGGTTATGGTATTTCAGCTGCCAACTCAGTCTGCGACCCGGGTATACGTTACTCAAACACACTCAATTTCGCAGATCATATATCTTTCCTAGTAGCTAAAACTAGACGAACGATTGGATACACTAGGCACTCATTCTTCCTTCCTGCAGCTCGACTTCATCTTTATAAGCTGTGCGTAAGACCCCGACTTGAGTACTCCACGTTCATATATAGTCACTTGCGCAAGTCTGATAGCCTAGCTCTGGAAAGCCTCCAGCGTGCATTCACGGGAGATTTAGTGGATTATCCGTCTTCTATGAACTACAGAGAACGCTGCCAGACGCTTGCACTGGATCCTCTTTGGCTATGGCGTCTCAAGCTGAACCTTGCACGCATGTATAATCTAGTTTACGGCAATAAATTTGCTGTCAAATCCGCGATTCGCCTTAAGTATATCTTAAAATATAACATCCGGAACAAAGAGTCCACCTTGACAGCTATTAAATCCCGTAAAACACTGCGTTCGAATTTTTCCTAGTGAAATATACACACGATTGGAACAAACTCCCACATGCAATTAGAGTCAGTAAGAATATACATCATTTCAAACGAAACTTAGAAACTTTCCTGACATTGAGGAACGTCATGTCTATTTTCAAACTCTGCCTGAGTGAAGACGATATCTTTGAAAACGGACCTAATAACATCTAAATATGTGATCTAATCTAATAACGTCTGAGGTTAAACCCATACCACGTAAAGCAACGCCACACACATTTCGAACTGATCAAAGCTATCAACTTCACCATTCGAGGTATTTATCAATTCCACAATTTATTCTTTCTCCAGCAGGATAGATCTCGTACAATTATGTACAAAACTTGCAGTTTCACAACAAAACTATAACCAACACATGATAACCTCATACACACCCCCGTTAGTAGTGGCAAAACAACCGTGGTACATTCTTACTCCGTACTTAATGATTACCAGTGGTGTACAGTTATCGACTACTATGCAATAGCTGTGCACGTTAAAACTGTTCGGAAAATATTTATGACTTAGACTGTTCGCCTCATATGTTTACATACAAATATGTTCTTCTTCTTATTCTAACAAATCACCTGATAATCTTCCCGTGTTGCTAAGAATCTTTTCCCTTCTACATATCGGCCGCACATACTAAATCGACATCGGAATTCGGCTGTAGTCATATACTAGGAAAATGTGTGAAGCTATCACTTTTCGCGTTATACGACAACACCTGTTTGTTAGAGAGAAATATTCTATTAACTAACACAGAATTATAAATTTCACATAAAATATCCGGTCAGAAAATGACAGATTCCATTATTCGTCTTACTTCATATGATCATTTAACGTTCTGTTTATCACGTAACTTTGCTTTCCATTCTTGATTCCAGGACAGATTCTAACGCCAGGCAACGTTCGGTAACTTCCGAACAATCAAAATCCCGTAGTGGTTGGAAAATTCGCGAGGTCTGTGAAATTCCGTCGATTTTTAGGAAATAACGGAATCCGGTCCAGAAGATCGTCCATTTCTCCGGAAAAGTTGGGGCCCTCCTATCTTCCTTCATCCTGACAAAAGCTTCTACATATTTTTCCCGAACCATCTACGTCAAATTATGGCAAAATTCTTCGACTGTTCATCTTCTTTATGCTGAAAAATTTCTCCTGGCATGACCTTGAACATAAGACCAACGTTAACCTTGTGAAGCGAAAGTTGATGTAACTACTCAACATTTTTTTACCGAACATTGAAATTTTGTGAACTATCGTTTTAGGAGCAAGTGAGCAAACTGTCTCTTCATAAACTAGAATTTTCCTGTATTATTATGTCAGTCTTGTTACTTTATTCCCATTATTGGCGTATTGCACAATCAAAAACTACGCGTACGGAATGTATCTTATGTTAAAATGTGTGTGCTGGTCACGCTTACCTGAGCGTGTTTCTCACAGATGCGTTGAGAAATATACCATTATTATTATCATGAGTGCTGCCCTTTTTGGCTGAGAAGTATAGGCAGGGACTAAATGCCCTCATGAGTATTTCGTTAAAATGTAAATTTTAGTATATTCTGAACGGCAACTGACGGAGTATTTTAGAGAGCCTGAATTGTGTCCATTTTGTTGTGAGAAATAAGGTTGTTTTAGTTTGCTAAACATTTTCACCACGGACGTCAAGGAATTGCAACATTTCCATAAAGAAAAACGTTGACGAAGTAGGTGAATTTTGGACTTTGGTTGCTTTAAGGAGTTTTAGCAACAAAAGAATAATGAAAGTACACAATATAAGTTGTAAATTATTTTTCTTCAAATTACATATTCAATACTTTCAAAACAGTTGCTAGCAGCGGACTTAAATGTCAGGTTGTATAATCAACAACACGTGGAACTGGAAACAACAGATATAAAGCTACATGGTGATCAAGTGGGATGCGACTGATGTAGGTGATAGCCAAGCATAATGTGAGCCTTAGTCCGTGTGATCTGATTGTCATAATTACTGCTCACTGTAATCGGGTATATACTAGATTTTAAAACATATGGTAGCCAGGAAGTGGTAATGCTACGAAATTACGTGAACAGATGACTAAAGTCGCTCATTCCATCTGCAGTGAGCCAACGATTTGTTGGGTGTGAATCGTACAGCAAGGTAGTTAAGTCCTGGTTGTGTTCTGATGTAAAAGAGCTAAAAACCAACACCGTTTTCCTCCCAGCGACGTTGAAACGCGATTGGTAGTGTGTATCACGGGAACTGAGTAATGGAAAGTAAGTGAACTCCACTCACTTAACACGTCGTGAAACGTGGCTTTCGCTCCTAAGTCGCTTGTACTTTCTACGCCGGCACGCCAGCTACCACGCTACCTCAAAAGATCTCACGCTCATATTATCATACTTCAAGCGTTCATTGCTTCATTTTTTGCTTGAACCGAGCATGCACAAAACACAGTGGTCTTCCACATTTTTTTAAAAGCTCGAAACTTCTGGAAGCTACAAAGTTCCCGATCCATGAATATATCTTTGGATCCCCGAAGATATTCCATCGCCTAAAATCAAATTTATAAATAATAACTCATTAGCAACATAGAACGGTTAACTATTAATCAAACATCAACAGCCACTTTAGATGAAAACACATGTACAATCCCAACACCCACCATTAATGTTTTAACTGTTGGCGCCAAATGAAGAACAAATCAATAAACGGTCGGCTAACACAAGCCTTTCAGCGTTCGTGATCATTTCTGTCGCAAAAACCGATGATTTTCAAATTCTTGAGCGATGCCACCGAAATACTGCCAGATATTCATGGACCTGTCTTAAATTCGTTGCTTGACGACAGATTTTGCTCCCTACGGATAAATTTTGGTTCTGTAAAAGTGTAGTAATTAACTATAGACTTACCGCCTACCACGTTACCAGTGTCGTCTGGCATATCATTTAGGTACTGCCATAGCTTGCATCCCATCTCCTTGCCAAAGCGACTCGCCTTTGCTGCAAAGCGGTCAAACGATCCTCTTGCAACCTACGCACTACGTTTGTCAACGTGGAGGATCATGCGCTACAATACTCTGGCTGTGATACATGGTTTCATAGTTCCTACCTGGGCGTTTTTACAGCCACCATGCCGCAATAACTTTCGATTACATTGGTTGTGCTGGGCTTACACCCATAGCAAACGTTCCAAAATGAAAATTCCAGGAGATTAGGGTGCATGCATTTATCGCGTAACCAGCTAATGTTTCAGGGGATCCTTTCGGTTCACCACCGTCTGTTCGGGAAATGTTTGACCATTTTATTAATACCATTTGTGAAGCGATAGATTGCTCAGCACCACTCTAGTCTGCAACCCGCCGGAAACCGCAAAACAACTGCGGTCCCGAACGTTGAAATTCATCCACGCTAAACGTCTAGCATGGGTTCGGTACAGAACGTCAGGGCACCCAGATGATCGTAATCTGTATGCGCAACTTCGAAACCGATGCGCCAAACTAATCTGGAAAGATCGATTAGATTTCCAGCGACGCTTAACCCAGCGATTCGTCGGTGATCCTGGAAGCTTGTACAAATTTGTCTCAAAAACCCGTAAAGCCAAACCCGACGTTCCGCAGATAGCCGGTCAGCAATGGCTTACTTGCTTAGATGGTAAAGCTTCTGAAGTTCTGGCTGACTTCTACAGTGACCTGTTTACTAATGGCGTGCCTAATTTGGCCGTGGCAGAAAACGTTAACATGTCTGGAGATTCATATCTGCAGATACTACAGTGGATGCTGTGCCAATGTATCTGCGGGGTATCGAACCCACATCCCCCGGACCAGACTGTATATCTCCTCTAGTCCTTGCCCATGGGGTTGCACAGTTCGCTGTCCCGCTAAGCATCCTGTTAACAAAGTCCGTCGCTGTAGGAACAGTGTCGGAAAACTGGAAATCGGCGGAAATCACTCGCATCTTCAAAGGTGGACAGCTCAATCAGCCTTCCGACTATTGTCCGATTGCCCTCCTACCACGTGTATCCAAAGTCCCTGAAACGTTAACCCATAACGCATTACCCAAGCATCTTTTAACACAATCTTACTTCTGCAGCGAGCAACACGGCCTCTTACGCAGCCGCCCATGTACTACAAACTTGCTGCCAACTGCAGACCAGTGGAACATTGCAGCCGACAGAGGAGAGAGGGTCGATGTTATTTACCTTGACTTCGCCAAATCTTTTGACTGAGTGGATCACTCCGTTGTACTCGGTAAGCTTCATCGTTGTGCTGTCAAGGGCAACCTCCGCCGGCTAAAATCTTATTTATCAAACCTTGCTTACCGTGTTCGGGTGGGTTCCTCTGTATCTTCTGTCAGACTCAGCACAAGCGGAGTCTGACAGGGCTCCATTCTCGGGCCACTGCTCTTCTCTATGTTCATCAGTGATCTGCCGTCCGAAGTACCGTTTCCACTGCCACTGCTGACGTGAGCGCCCCGCAAGCTGAAAGTAGTGCACTTTATGAATGGCCTAACTCCAACTGCATCGAGTTCAATACCTGCAAGTGCAAAGTCATGCGTATCAGGCGCAAGCACAATACCCCTTACTCCCTCGGCGGAGTACCGCTCCAAGCCACAGACAAAGGAAAAGACCGTGGCATTGTTGTAATGCACAACCTCTCCAGTTCTCCCAATAATGAGGCGAGCGCCAAGAAAGCCAATAGCGTACCAGCGCTTCTGAAGCGTTTGTCTGGAAAATTTGAGCGTTCGTGTTTCAATCGCCAGTATAACATCTTTATCCGTTCTCGCCTAGGGCAGTGAAACCTTGTTTGACCTACTCACTTAAAAAAGGACAAATTCACTCTAAAAACTGTTCAGAGGCGTGCGACAAAAACAGTCCGTGGGTTGAGTACAAAACCCTACACTGAGTGGCTTCGCGGCCTGAATCTCTTCTCTCAAGGACTTCCAACGTTCGATAAAAAATGCTGAGTAGTTACATCAACTTTCGCTTCACAAGGTTAACGTTGGTCTTATGTTCAAGGTCATGCCAGGAGAAATTTTTCAGCATAAAGAAGATGAACAGTCGAAGAATTTTGCCATAATTTGACGTAGATGGTTCGGGAAAAATATGTAGAAGCTTTTGTCAGGATGAAGGAAGATAGGAGGGCCCCAACTTTTCCGGAGAAATGGACGATTTTCTGAACTGGACTCACTCATATATATATATATATATGTATCAGCTAACAAGCAAGATACAACAACTTACTTGGGCAATCCGATAGAAAACCTACAGTTATTTCAGAAAATGAACAGTTCATTCATGAGTGCATCCGAAATGATGTAGGAAGTTCCACTGAGCTTGTGTAAGTTCTATTTCGTGCAGAATACAAGTTTTCAGCAAATTACGTAATTGGTTTAATTGAACCACCGTTACTAGGGCCGGAACAAGGACGTTGACATAATGAAATAAAGTTAACGTATTTAAAAAGCTTTCAATGAAACTGTGAGTGACCACGGACTACAAGCGATGCAACCTAACTGAACTCACCATGCGCGAAACAAGTGAACCCGTTAATGCGTGTGTAGTGTCCACAAGTCACAATTATATTTCATAGTTCAGTCTTGTACATTTTGTTTACATCGTTTTGTCACCTTCAGTTGCACACTCGTTTGAAACAATCAAAATCGATTTTGGATTGAATCGTTAACAGGAATAAACGGTGTGTACCGCGCACCATTTCTGTCTCCTTCATTCGTGCGAATTTTGGGCCGGTAAAGTGGTTGAAGGGTGAAATATTTTAGCATCGCGCATTAGCTGGTCTATCGACGTTTAAATTTTATCATATCACGTCGTTTGTGGAATTATCCATCGGTCGTCCAGCGAATCTCATCTTTGGCGCTATCTTTCTTTCTAGTGGTCGTCTGTTCAACCTAACGGACCTCGACTTATCAGTGAGTCGCTCCTATTTTTTACACATACCTCTTCCGTTTAATTTGTGCGTCTACCTTTGAGCCTGTCCGTCATCGTTACGACTTTTCTGTGATGCTGCCAGATATTTGGTCATTTTTGTCAGATGATTGACTAATCCACTACACGGAGGCACGGATTTAAACAAACGTGCACAAAATTGTGGTAGTCTTGGATCCATTTGGATTAAAAGTTATCAGTAGAATAATGTGTTTTAGAAATTTTTAACAATCCGTTCGAATGCCACAATGAGCGCCGTTAATACCAGTTATTCTTCTTACCTGATTCGCCTACTGTGTGGCCGACCGCTGGACAGATGTTGGCCAACAACTTGGAGTCGACAATGTGTTTCCTGGGTACTCTAACACTTAATCCAAACCCCAGGACGCAATTGTGTACACAGCCACGTATGTATGTTCCGTTGTTTAATAGCTCACAGTTGATTGTGGATGTTCTCCCAGCTATAGAATTCCGCCCCAGCCCTTTGACACAACCAAGAAAAGTTGCGACGTGTAACTATTCCTATTATACAGAGATTCATCGCCTGGAGAAACGGATCCACCACAAACAACAGCTCTCTACTTCTCTCTATTATGTAGGAGGCAAGCCAGACGTTCTGGCCTCGTGTACCCGTGGCGCCAACAATACGGCAGCATGATACGTGAATATGCATCCCCTTCAAATGCCCAAGTAGCACAACGGTGGGAGGCCCGCGCGAGCCCCAGGCGGACATTGGTGGGCAGGAGGCGGACATACGGCAGGCAGTGGGACTAGGGCCCCGCGTGGGCATCGGCGGGCAGTGGAAAAACTTTGCGAGCAGAGCTTTTTCAGCCTTTCTAATACCGGCGATTTTAATCAAAACAGTTTCGGTGCTCATTTTCAACGCTTGAGAAGACTCCCAACCCCCCTTAACTAATTTTGGAGAGAAATCCACAAGAGTAATGGAAATTATATTCTGTCTTTTTACAACATTTTTGTTTCGACTCGTTCAGATGTTCCAGAAACAAATTTTTCCATCAGAATGGTTCAATCCCACTCACCAGCAACCCCAGTTCTCCCATAGCATCCACGGATAACCGAAAGAGAGAAGGAACAGGACGAAAAATTAGGTGCAAGATAAAGCCGCAAGGATGAGGTAGAAATAACATATTTCCGTACATAAGCAAGATAGAGTAGAAGAAAAACACAATAGCCGTACAGTTCCCCTCAAGACATCCTTATAACACTACAGGCACTCGCCAGTTCATATCCAGTGCCCCGAATATGCCATCCTGAACTTGTACAAAATTCAAACATAAACCATAATTATACAAGTTTTATGGGTGTGTTTGAGATCTCATATCTTTGTAAATAATTGAGATAGAGCAAAAGTGAAACACAACAATCTTACAGTATTCATTCTAGGCATTCTAATAATACTACACATATTTGTTTATTGCTATCCAGTTACCCGAACATGCCATCCTGAACTTGCACACAAAATTGAAACGTCAACTACAAAAACACTTGTTTCTCGTATTCGTTAGAAGTTGCGTATCTCCTTAAATACTTCAGGTAGAGCGCAAATAATAAAATAATCCGAAAGTACCCTCCCTAAATTTTGCATGAGAATATAGGAAGCAAGTTAATTTCATCTATACCATGAAATACGAAGAAAAACACTCGACCTCCTTCGCACCCACCTCATTTATCACTACAGCGCAACCTTGAGAAAATGTCCGAAATTACGAGTGCGCTTGGACAAACAACAGCAAATTTGATGAAAATAATGACCCACTTTTTGAACTGGATTTAACTGACTTTTACATATGGTACAATATGGCATAATGAACTGCTTGGATTTTTATTTTCGAAATTTTACGCACTGCCTGCCCAAACTCGCGGGATACCGGCATATCACGAGGGGCAGTGTGCTACATGGGTGAACACTGTCCCCAATGTTCCAAGGTCTACGTGAACAGGCCAGTGCTAGTAATGTCACAGAACATGGGGGTGCATGCACAGAGGTTGCCTTGTGTTTAGGCGTACGTGTAACACCTGCGGACACAGGAATGCCTGATCAAACTGACTTGCAGTAACCAGGTGTTAGAAGTGTTTTAAACCTCATTTGGTCACGTCGACACAAGCTGACGGAAACCATCCTGGCGGGGTTGCCAATATGTAACAGGCAAGCCAGATGTTCTGGCTTCGTGTACACGTTACACTTGTAAACCAACTTCCAGCAGTGTGGAGACACCGGGGGACAGCGTTCTTCTGAAGTATGGGTTCCAGCGATAGTCCTGTGAAAGAAGACAATAGAAATACTCGTGAGCCAAAGGCCCAGTAAGACATGCACAGCTGAAAACTATCAGCAAGGAGTAAATGCGCATATGAGTAGACCGTTAAAATGTAGGTTTCAATAAATTCTGAATTGTAATTGACGGAGTGTCTTAGAAAAATTGAAGTGAGCCTATATTCCTAAAGGAAATAAGTTTCCTTTAATGGGCTAAACATCTTTATCAGGACGTTGAGGGATTACGATATGTCGATTAAAACAATGCGTTAACGAGGTAGATGAAATTTGGACTTCGGTTAATTTAGGAAGTTTTAGCAACAAAATAATGAAGAACGTACACTAAATATGTGCTAAAATATTTGGCAATTATCCGTTTCACAGGTTTCGCCTTGAAGGTCGTTTGAAAGGCAAAACGGTCCTTTTGGCGGCGAATCTTCGATTTTTAAAAATTTTTTGAAATTTAAAAATCAATATTTTAGGCAAAGTACCTACAATGCATCAATTGTAAATAAGCGTCGTTGATAGAAAAATTGGAATACATCGATGAAGTCCTAAAAATAATGGCTTGGTGATGAAAAAGTTTCTCTCCATTTTCGCGAGAATATCCCGTTATCGGCGTTATCTCAGCTTCTCAAGTTTTATAAATGGGGTCATTGTAGTTTTCGAGATGAAATGCATTATCCTGTAGCCTGAGAGTGCTTTATTTTGCGGCGTTTTGAAGATATGGTCGGAATGGAAATATACGACCATACAGTGTTCGCTTCGCATTTCAACAAGAACATCATCGCATTTGATGCTAAAACATGTATGACAACATTTCCAGCTTCTTTGTCTATACGATATTCATACTACTTCTCTTTGTTTGCCCGATTTCAGGTAGATACTGGTCGATGAAACGTAGCTTTTAAAAATGGTTAGAAATGACGCTATCATATGGTTGTTTCTATCTTCGATGTTTATGAAACGGCGTAAGGAAAGGATATCATGTCCCATTCTATCTTCGAGAATCTTCAGAAGTAAATTCTACTCCCTCTACTCCATTGTTTCTTACTAGATTGAGGTCGCGTAGCGTTAATACGGAACAGTATACGGATTCCGTTTGCACCACAAAACCTCTTGTACGTGCCAGTTAAATAGCTAACGTTTGGATCGAGATTTGTAACCTAAAGTGCTTCTCGTCAAACAAAAATGTTTTCTAAACGATAGATAAGAAGTGACGTGAAATAGCCATACGTTTTGGTGAGCCCGGAGACCTCATGAGCCGAGATGACTCGAACGACCTTCAAGGCGAATCCCGTGAAACGGATAACTGCCAAATATTTTTCTGTAGATTGTGCATTCGATAATTCATTAAAGTAGGGAAGACAGCCGACTTACAATTGAGATGGTGTAATCAACAACATTTGGAACTGGGAACTCCAGGTATTCAGCGAAATCGTGAGCAAATAGACACGACTGCAGTAGGCGATTTTCGGGAACAACGTTGGCGTTGTTCTGTGTTGTCTGACTCCGGTAATTACTGCTGACGGTATTCGGACATTTGCTGGTTTGGCAATATGTCAGCCGGGAACTGGATTAAATTAAGGAGTCACATGCACCACATATTACGTTAAACCTCACTGTTCCATAAATGAACGCACTAAATTCTACGCTGGACATTCAGCCTGCCTTTACCCTATAGTCACAACACCACGACCTATGGTTGGACGCACTGACGCCTATGCTCGACAGTCAGCCTACCTGCATCTTATAGTCACAACGCACTACACGATGGAAAAAGAAGGAATCCCGTCTGTGGTAAGGCTGTCTTAGCTTTTGCGATGGACTGGTGCATGAAAGCTATAATAGCCTTGAAAACACGGCTGCCAGTTCTGCAGCTTCGCCAACCCTTGATGCAGCATTTTATAATCCAGTTGAAATGGATTGGTATCAACAACAGGTACCTCTCGGCGAGAGATGCTGCTTTTGGGCAAACTGTATTCCGCAAACCACCGTGGATGGATTGGGAAGCAGCCTAGAACAAATGAGGTTTTTTGCAACAACAACTCACTGTACGGGTAGAAATCCTTCCTGAAGACGGAGAGCATGAAAATGCATGGTAACCTCATGGACCGGTAGAAGTTGCACTCCCACGTGCCATCACTGACTTCCACAGTGTAATGTGCACCCTCATGGCTCACTCGAAGCTAAAAATTGATATTACGTAAGGTACGGCTACCTTAAACTCGTCTTGTTGTTCACAATGCAGTAGGGGGGCACGATCTTCGAGATGCTTCAACACTAGTTGGCTGGCGAACGTCGTCAACCGAGACAGTATATTTTTGACGTCCACGTCGACGCTAACTACCCCACGGCGGTCACAACCGTAAGTGCATTGCATCTCAAATTCCCGCATTAGCCTCTCGCTGTAGGACCAAATTTTACTGATGGCCGTAGCTAAATGGTCCCGTGGATGAGTGCGCTTAGAAAATTTGCTGCTGATGATGATGATCGGCATTCTCCAGACGGTTGTTTGTTCCATTTCCGAAGTGAACAACGTCTGATTGTGCAGGGATGGCCCACTTAGGCTTTATATAAAGCCAATTGCACATTAATTGGTTCAAAAACTTTGGTCCATGCGTCTGATTAACGCAACATCTTGGTTGAACCTTAAACATAAATAGACAAACGTTTGCACTCA
>LUCH01001570.1:6984-29120 GCA_013368495.1 Paragonimus heterotremus
ATCGACAACTATTTCAGCGAGTTGCCGAACACATTCCGAAATGGTTGAAACAACACGACGCACCAGCCTCAACCTGTTGCACTGACGACTCGAAACCCAACGTCATCGATTGCTAAACCCTCCATGTCAACAGGTCATCAAGTTGACCCACTAAACTCATTCAATATATTATTGCGCAATAGAAATTCACAGTTGTTAGCTTTCGGTTAAGTGATGTTCACAAAAGTTGTTGAGACAACCTATCGGGTTGCCATGGTCGTGATTACGCAATAATTGGTATGCTTGTAGGCGTGTCTAGTCCTCGCCTGTCTTAATTTGTATTACGTATATAACCGGCATGTTTTACGTTTGCGACTGATGAGAGTAAATGAAATGTTAACATATCGCAACATATGTCTTCCTTCTGCTCTGATGAACCATATAAATATGCTGTATTTAGATTGATGATGAATCACCGAAAACAAGCTTGTTCGCTACACTTTCTTCTAATTTCTGAGGATTACCAAATCACTTCTTCCGTTATGCCCAGCAGCACCTTACATGTAAACAGATCTTTGTGATGACTAAAATTGGAGTCGATGTGTCGGGTAAATGTTTTCAGTTCACATTTGTTCTCCGAGCTAGGTATTTAGATTGCCAACGTTTCATCACTAAGTAATGGTGACACCATCACAGAATTTGGCTAAATTCTATCATCTTTTCGGTAAGGTTGATGGCGCCTTGTTTGGCAACGAAACTTTTGTCATGTAAATGATAGCCTCAGCAAACAGTCGAAAACCCGTAACCAAACTTTTGTCGCTCCGATAGATAGACGGTCAAAGATGACGTGAAAAGTAACATTTTACTATATCAGCTTACGGTGGGGGAGATGTTGATGTCACTGTTGAGTCATTCACCACTAAGGATCTACACGTATACTCACCCACTCGACTTCCCCTGTGTGCTTTTCAGTTTCAAGCAGATCACTAAGTGTTCACCTTTGACGTCACATCGCGGTTACTATTCTACGGGAATTAAGGTGAGTGGATCAATCGTGCTTACAAAAAGTTGGGAACGTGAAGACAATGCGTAGTAAAAAGTACTTCATCATATACACAACATTAGTAGTAAATATAGTGAAAACTGAGAACGATGTTCTTTGTGTACATTATTGGCAGCAAAGCATACTTAACAGTGTATTGCACGTAACAAAACGTTCAGCGTTGGCGTTGGTGGACTCCAGCATGAACTGTTTACGAAATATTGCTGGGGCAGTCACTCCGCTACACCATGTGGTTCATTCCGTTTGGCACAGGCCAGATGGGTATCGGAGTACAAATGTGAAATTTTTTAGCCCCCGGAGTGATTTCGTTGCTGGTGGAATGTTTGCATAATTAAGCCACGCTATTTTCCTCATCTGCTGGAATCTGGACGAAGTCCAACATTCCTCTAATTTCGTTTCCTTTGGAAAAAGGTATTAAAAGAGAGTTTTCGGGCCCGATTTCTACTAACGAAAGCAGCTTACTCCAGGTTCTCGTTTTCTCGACTTGGGTTGTTAACCCAGCTTGTAGACCATGTGCTGCGAGGGGTGTACACGATTCTTATAGCTAGTTTGAATCAATCCGAACCCTAAACATTCATAAATAAAAAGCTTCTTAATTGAAACATTTCCCTTGCAACCTACCAATGGCCCAAACGTATAACAAAGAACTCGGCATTCTATGCAATATTATACCCAATACGCCGAACATACGATCACACCATACACAATTCCTGTCTCGACAGAGAACCTCTATTTTAATTCGTGGAGTAAACGCTATCGCACACTGATACTGGTGTATCCTTCAGTCATCAAAGAAGTATGAAAATTTCTGATGTTCCATCATTCAGGTGGTGATTTTGAACATTTTTAGAAAGGTCAGTTCTGAGCAAACACTTGAAGTTGGTCTCTCACATCCAAATGAGAAGATGTACGCTAGTAGTGTCTACCCAATTGTGAAGTGAGATTTCAAATGTGTGGCGCTTCTCATAGATGACCTATCGTTCCAATGGACAACAAGTAGGCCATCTGTTAACCTTGTCAACCGGCCCACAGCCAAGGCTTTAGTGGAATAATTTCACTGTGAAATGAATCAGTGACAGGCGGCGAGTAACCTATCTTAGAGACAGATGACAACATAAACTACGCATTCTGGATAATCCAGAAGTTAATCACCGGAAACAAAGTCATATTACCCTACGGCTATTTGTGCACGCTGATAAGGCATAATATCACGACCAAGACAATTAAGTCGATATATATACAGTATTAAAAAGACAACACACTGAGTAGTGAACGATCTATTGTGACGTTTCAAATCCACACTGGGATCCGTTATCAAACAAATAAATGTGTTGGAATGTGATTCCTCTGTCGCTGACCGTGTTCGCCTGTCGGTCTGTCTTCGCTCGTTTTTCGTTCTAGTGTCAACGCTGCTGATGTAGTGGCTTTCTATATCTACGTGTCGACTGAGCGAATTCTGCGAATAGAGAGCCTCCAGTACAAGCCGTTCCCCTCTCATCTTTGCCCGTGCGACCATTTACGCATGATCTATGTTGACCTCGCGACCTGTGTCCGAGCCATGGTGCACAGTTGTGAGCTAGCGTTGGCTCGTCGCATCGCTAGTTTGTGTTCGTGCACGCGTGTGCGAAGCTGTTTGCCTGTCTCCCACATACCGTTGGTCACACCCCAGGCATGGAATCGCGTAGATCACGTCAGACTGTTCGTGTGGTTCGACACAATCCTTAGCGTTCACCAAAACTGAACGGAGTGTTGAGTTTGGCTTGTGTGATAATTGGATGTCTAGTGGTTGGAGCATCCTTTGTGCTGCTTCAGATGTGCCTTGAATATATGGCACTATCATTCGCGTTTTGGGTTCTGCATGTTCAGTTCTTGTGAAACCCCTGACAGATGCCTTTATGAAACTGCTGGGGTACCCATTAGAAGTGAACAGTTTGAACAGGTACTTTCGTTTTTGTCTTCTGAGTTCAGTTGAACTACAGTGCGTGTTGCACGTCGAAATAATGTTCGCACGCAGCTTTTAAGTTAGCAGGTTGGGTGATTACTACCGAACCTGAGAATGACTTCAGTTGTTGTCGATTTACGATAGACAATCATTTCAAACTTATTATCAGGTTTTCTCATGACCGATACATCGAGAAATGTCAGGCGTTAATTTTCTTCCTCTTCCCGTGTGAAGGCTATTCCATCTATTATGTTATTTAAACAACTGTGGAATTGGTCGAGCAGAGTACGAGGTAGAACAACAAATGTGTCAACCACATATCGAAGCCACACTTTAGGTTTGAATGTCTGAAAGGATTCACACTCGAAGTGCTTCATTACGGCGTCTGCAAGTAATCCTGATATAGGTGAACCCACTGGTGTGCCTCTCTTCTGCAGGTAGACTCGGCCATCAAATTGTAGATAAGTGTCCATGGAAAGCTCCACTAACCGAATCAATTCTTTTGGAGAAAGATTCGTCCTACTGCGAAGGCTATTGTTCACATTTATCAGGAGCTGCAAACTTTCTATCGCAAGTTTCTTCATATATATATATATATATATATATATATATATATATATATATATATGACAAGGGTCTAATGGGACTGTACCTTTTACCGACCGCTGTTGCTCTCATATTGTTTCACACTGATTAAAGAGTATTGCTGGAATAAAAAGAAGACCGCGTTTTTTCCAGAAGTAATTGACTCTTCATCACATTTAATTTAACTGACATGTGTGGCAATAACTGGTGGAGATCCAACAGACAATCCGTGACTGGGATGATTTAGTATATAAAATTTTAACACACCGATGGTACAATCGGATTCTTTACTGGAAGTAAACTACCAACCCTTTCTTCGCCCTGTATCCTAGGCGCACTTCTCGTTCTTTCAACTTCCGGTATGGTTTCTAGTTACTTGGCTATTAATCCAGTAAGTTTTAAGGAATGACTAAACACTAGTTAGCGAAACACTTGAGTTGCTTCACTGTTGTCAGCTTCTGAATCACTTTTTCGCCGTTTCTCAACAAATGACAGACTATCGACTAGGAAGAATTGTTTGCATTTGTTCAGTAAGTCATCTCCACCGAAATCATGGTTCCGCAAATCACTTGCTACTCCTGAACGTACTTTCTGTAAAACACAAATCAGTGTATCCGGGTAAACTTGCTGTTGCGAACAAACGATGAAATTTGTTGTCTATATCAGATGACGATTTCGCATTATTTTTGCCCTGCAAACCTTGCCGGTTTCTTTCAGGATAAATGCCCATAACAACATTCTAAATATATATTCAAATGACCAAAGTATTGTTTAGTCCGTCGGTTGAATTACTTCAGTAGCATCCGGTGGTGAGTACACAGAACGTACGTTTGAACGTATCATAGCGACGCGATGTGGGATAGCGTCGTCTGTCTGATTTTGAACACTAGTCGATGGCTGGGAATTGTTAGCTATTTCTTAACGCTACCGGTGATTATCAGACGGTTCTTTGAATGGAAGTATAAGCCTGAAAATTTTTTTATTACTATTTCAGAAATATCTAAGATTTTGATGTTTCCTTATTGCCACTAGGACTAGCCTACTTATCAGACGTATTGCCCACAATCGGCACAACCAGCAGCTCATTCAGAGTTTCCATTCTGCTTGTTCTTGAAGTTTTTCGTCTCCACAGCTTGATGAGACAGAACTTAATACAGACCTGCCTAATCAGCTTGAAAGACATTCTTTGATTCATACTAACACAAAACAGTTGGCGAACTCTGCCCAACGATGTGCGGTTCAGCTTGTGAGAGGACCAATCATTAGCAACGGGTTTAAATAACTAGCATAAATTCCCCAATGTTTATCTTGAATGTAGCAACAATTATTGTGGCAGAAACGGTAGCTTTGAAGTGTTCTAACCTAAAAGCAATTCCAAAACAAACGGCTTTGTTAAGAATCACACTTCTGCTCAGAGACTTTTCCCAGTGTTCTCTTTTCATAAGATTAAACCACGCACACGTCCCCATGTTCACTTTCCAAAATTGTCACGCATTTTTGCATTTCTGGAGATATGATTGTGAGATGTGTTCGACCTCAACTGGTCAGCTAAGAATCGGTTGGTTTGAATCCCTTGCCAACCATCATCGCTAAATTGTTGAAGTTGCATAACAGTTTGGTTAATGTGTTCATGCAGGCTGATTGTGAGTAGATATGCACACAAAAATACTAGAATGGTCGCATGAATCGTTTAATGGGGAGAAATAAATGAGACAAAACCCCAAAGGAAGTTTGCCTCAAAATGTGATTATTGTTTTCATGATACGGGAGGGACTGTCACAAACTTTCCCATCGAAACATGCAGCATGTGTTGTAAGTGTGTTTTCAATAAAAACTTGATGAGCCATTACATTAACGAGCCTCCAAAGTGGAACATTTCACGAACACAATTCGATATTGTATAACAATCAACATAGTCATTCTACTCCTTCCGTGCCACTTAAGTTGGGTAGATCTGTAGCTGACTCCACAGTGATCGGGTGAGTCTATCCGCTACTAAGCGAGCTGAAACAAGTTTTATGCTCACACAAGTTTGGTTACCTATTCGTGTCACAACGATTGCGACAGTAACTATGATTCACTAAAAAACTAATGCTGATATAATTGGAGAAACCTTTTAGGACACTTCCAGAAATTGGTTGAATTTGCAATCCTGTGTGTTGGCCTGAGGAGAACTGTCAGTCGGGTGAAGCACAGTAAATCAGAATCGTAAGTTTTACCAAATCATACCTGGTAGTAAAATCATACTCGTCTAGATTTAGTGAAGCCTGGTTTCCAAAACTGCCTTCGAGCAACGATAACCAGATTACCACAGACTTGTACCAAAATTTTGCCACAAACCATTAAGGCAGTCCGTTTATTCTAATCTAAATACCATCGTAAATCTTGTAAGAGGTCTGGACACAAACGTCAGTGAACAAAACCGAATTTATGACCGGAAAACTCTTCAACGATTCAGTGGTCAATATTTCAAGTTTTTCGGTCCGAGTTTGGTGTTTTGTTCAACTTCGCTTCCCCAATAATCTGCTTTTCGTTGGGCTCGAATTTATTGACACACTTCATATTTAACTGACGTGTTGGTTAGCTTGACCAAAAAGATACCATGTGCTTAGTTCTTTGTCGAAAGTATCATTCCGTGAATCGTCTATATCTGTAAGAACGACATGAGAGGTCCTAGGATGTTTGCGTAAGGAAATTTGTTTTCCATAAAAATATCTCACAGACACGGATATACAAATCACTCACTCAGACGACTCCCGTATTTTCTGTACTGCCATCAGCCGTAAAGCATGTGAACTAATAGGGTATTAATTCCAGTAGAATGGGTTTGAAACAAACCTGATTGAGGCGTCAAAGGTCAGATAGTTCTGTCCGTGACATGTCCTTGGATTAAAGTGAACTCAGCGAGAGATGTGAGGTGGACCGTATGCTTATGCACAGACTCTAGTGATTGGGCCTCGTTCGGATGAAGGGTGTGTGCACCCTACGGATAGTTTAAAACACGTCCAGCGTTTATTGTCAATTCATTTGGATGTTCTACTTCTTGGATTGAAAGTCAGACTTCCTCCTAAAAGATATGACCGATTACAAATAATATTGTAATGTAAGAACTCCTCTGACCTAATAATAAACTTCTGTCTAATGTTGCAGGAAAACGAAAGGTGGTCCAGTGTGACGTTGGTCGATATTTCGCAACCCAGATTAATAAATTGGCAGTGCTGGTTAACTTCCAAACTTTGTCAGACTACATTAAACATGGGAAATGAAAGACAAGATTTACTTGAATTCAGACCAAGGTTTCGGTAAATTTATGTCGAATAGGGCTATCTATGAATTCAGAGTAAATAGTGTCCACATGAACGTACGAAAATCTCACTCCAACAGTATGGATGATAACGATATTTTAATACAGGCGAAAATCGTAGAGAGACCACAAAGTCTACAGCCATATGGGTGCACCGGAGAAATTCAACAAAGACAAGTGAAGCCAATCAGAATCGGCAGACAACAGCTAAAAGTTGCTCCAAATACACACATGTGACGCCCCAGTAAGGCCACTTCTGGGAACAGAAAACGCAGCGTAAAACACGCTTGCCAGATAGCATGTAAACACTGTCCATCCCAATCGTTAGATGTTTATCTCATTCCTCATTGTACAAAATATTTTTTCCAAATACCGAAAACTTCAAAGAACGAATCTGTGAGCTCGCAAAAAACGCAATCTACCGATGATGACTCCCTACATACAAACGTTCCCTTTCGAGGTAAAACCGACTTTTGGTGTGATATTATTTCCGTCGCAATTTTTCTTTGTGCGTCCCGGCTGATTATTTCAGTGAAATTACACGTTTGTGTGCACAAACTATCGACTGGTAGTCCATCTGACCCAACATTTGCTGACATATTTTTAAGAATAGTTGAATTGTAGTTGTCTGATGCTGTAGTTGATGCCCGCGGCATGTAGATTTTTTTCAGGAAGAAGAAACTACAGGCTGACTCATTACAGCGCTCAGTTTCAACAAAGAACGGTTAGAACGGTCAGTAGATACGGCTAATTTTCCTCTTATCAACGTCCTGTAATCGAGGTCTGATTTGAACACTGTTTCACAGAGCCCGATGAATCTGCCATAGAGACTGCTTACAAGGAGAGGAAGAGGAATTAGAGATGTCTCTTGTAAACGGATATCCCTAGAAGTCTGTTAACATTCACGTCCAGAAAAAGCTGCTCAGGATTGCCTTATGTACGGTTCTTAAAAACTAAGTCCTTTTATACCAACCTTTCGAAGATGACCATACCACAACTGACATAAGCCGAAAGTTGCAGTCCGCTGTAACACTTAAGTGCCCTGTGGTCAAATTACAGCTGCTGCTCAACTAGGACTGTTGATCAGCTTGCTCAGACTCGTAGCATGTCGGAACTTACTTTTTCTGAAATAATCTGCCAGTTTACTTGCAGTTGCAGTGAAGTTTTTATCGGGTGAACGGATCGGTGAATACCACAGAGAATGACTGAACATATGCCTAAATGGTTCGTACTCGTGATGATCCAACAGATAATGACAACAGAATGAGTGAACCAAACTCATACCTCGTCCATTGTAAAACAGACCGTGAAAATAGGTGACCTTGTTGACCACCACAACGGATTAGACATGTTACTTGCAACCGGAATCCGAAGTTGTTCGCGGACTACAACGTAATGTTAATCATTGCTAGCCATCTGGACTTAAGTGTGCAAAAACTGCCACCTCAGACCGTTCGTCCGCATAGGAACTGATGACAATCCTTTTAAACTAAAAACCGTGACATTGCTGTTACTATTTACATACTCAATCTATTGTATTGTTTTATGTTTGTGACTGAAGGGAGTGGAGGAGATGGTACCATCGCCGGGTTTATGTGTTCCATTGTTATTGGTAAACCAAATCTGTGGAACTCAGTGTTTTAAACTCTGCAAGTTATTCCGACGGAGGGTGAGCGACCCACGTTTAACGAACTACACCAAATATCCGAACAAAATCAAGTCACTGGAGACTTGGTACTATTAATATAAGTAGTATGATCCAGAACTAAAAAAACAAACCTTAGTTATTTGGGTTCACGGGATAAAGTACGACGATTGGTCGCAATAGGCCATCGGTGGGTGTAAATGCACAACTGCCAGCACAGGTGACTGATAGACAAGGACGAAGCGATCCAATGCGGTCGAATCGGTCTGATGTGTGACTAAACCCCCGGCCTTCGGGTTGACCGATAATTTAATGTCAGTATTATGGCTGCCGCTGAAGAAGGCCGTAGTAACAGGGATGGGGAAAACAGCGATTGATAAACAAAAACGAGTATTCCTGTGGTCCTGGCTGTGGCAAAGATATGCACTACTGACGAGCTCTAATTAGAGCGAAACTCGAATCTATTGTTTCCTTTCGAAAGGAGCCGACTGGAAAGTCTATGGGAATGTGACAGCTGCGAACAATTGTGAGTGACGTTCAACTTGAAACGAGTATATTGGCACTTGGGGGAAAATCAATGACCGGAGGAAGCGAACAATGGAAACTTTAATTTTGGTTGCGGGTTGTGAATATAATGACGATCGATTCGTCAAACAGGACTACGAGGAGGAGCAAGACGGGGGCAATCAATGAGGATTCTGACCTCCAGAAATGTCCAGCAAGCATGAATTATTAGTGGTGGAATCACAATCACGCTATCCGATCGTTTACAGTTGTACGACAATGGCGAGATCGCGTCCACTTCTGGGTTATTTTAATTAACTACTTACGGACCAAATCACTAATCTAATTGTGTTCGCAGTTAGATACGCACATGGTGTTGGCGATGGCATTCAGAAGGATCAGTATGTAGAGGCTGGGTTATGACTTTTACATAGAGGTTTGCAACTTTGTAAGCCTTCTTTGGAACCAGGTTGAATCTTTCAGTTCTCAGTTATGTTTTAAACTCTCATTAAAATGACACCTCTTGCGTCTCTAAAGAATCTAGGGTTTGTATTGTTTATGTTATCGGACTATTGTGCTTACTGCAACAAACAGGTTGCCAGTGTTACGAAAATGCTCATCGTTATGAAGTCAATGGTCTATGATGCGGCAAACTGATGATCCCATTTCCGTTTCAACCGTAGTTGTCGGTAATTAATCAACTGACTCTTGACACACGTACTGTTAGAAACGGTTCATATGAATGTTATAATTCTGATTTTTCTTAACATGTGAGCACAACCATCTGACAATGCGGAAGGTTATAAAGAATACAAGGAAGATAAGACGGCTGTCTCCGTCATACTTATCGTTGAATATCAGCATGCAGATCTAATGAAATCCCTGGACAGGGAGTAATGGAAACGCAAGCTCATCTTTTGCTTGAGCTCATATAGTGAAAAAAGAAATTGACGGTTTCCGGGAAGAGAATAAGTAGTCTGTTGACTGAGTTCAGTTCGGACTCCTCTTTGCTTGTACTTTATTGTTTGAGTCGTGCGCAGAACCTTCATCCTGTTAGTTAGTGGCAGTCAAAAACGCCTGATTTGCTATAGACCTTATTCTACAGGTTTGGTTTTAAGGAAACAGATGATGCCTTAGCTGTCGGCAGGTCTAAGTGTTAATACGTTCTACTGATGTACTGACACGATCAAGCATGTCGTACACCGGGTAGAACACGACCTTCAACCACTGACTTTTGAAAGCTGAGAAACAAATTTCCAATCATAATTTTCTCCGTATTCTCAAAGTGATTCATGAGCAGTCCGTTTTGCAAATAAATGTTTTCTTAACTTCCTAAGCCAGTTGTGAGATCTGCATGTAATAGACATGATATTCTTGACACACACATTTCTGAGCTTATCAGGCCGAGGTTGGTCCCCTCAGAGTTCACAAGGATGGATTAATTTTGACAATGATCCCTGTTTTGTGCAACCCCTATGGCCGGTGAATAGGCCAGAGCTGACCAAATCATAACTGACTCTGTTTACTATATAGAGCATTGTGACTTCGTTTGAGTGATAGATTCAGTGAATATCGAGAATCCCAACATGACTTCCCAGATGTGGTATCTCTGTTCCCGAATCTACCATGATGATAATTTCTTGAATTGATGTACAGTCATACCAAGGTTTACCAACTTGACGTCCGTGTTGCTACTGGTGAATTGATACGGTTGTTATCGCATCACACCGTACAGTTTCAGTATCAATTCAATGAAGGTAACCCTTCGGCCAGTTGAATTTAGATATCCTTGTAGCCAGTCTTAGGATAAGTGAACTCTATCATCTCGTCAGCAATTACAGTCTCTATAAGCCCTGTGTGGACGACGTAGTTTAGTTGTTCAAAGAACTGATATTAGCTAGACCATGTTGGCTGTCTTCAGTTATACGCATCCCAATATTAAGTCGACTGTCAAAGCAGATGGGAAAAACTGGTTACTTATTCTCCATGGGGCATTACATCATCGATCAACTGGATGTGTTTAAATGTCAGTCTATGGAAAAAAATACACTGAACAACCAGTAACATAATTTCACGAGAGGCTCTTGATGTGCTGATTCAGAAACTGAGCACATGAAAATTGCATGTTAAACTTATTGTAAGACGAATTACAGCATACAGCAGACGTAATTATTCTTCAGGACTTCCTAGATGAAGTTATGTAGCATGAAACGAAGTACGATATGGTGTAGATGATAGAAGAAAGTCCACTTCTATACATTCATCATACTGGCACATAGTCACCAACTCTAATGGCAGTTGTCAACTGTGAGGTACATTTGTTAATGTCTGGTCTGTAATGTGAGCCATCGTATCGTTCAGTCCATTATTCCTTCCTCGCTTCATGAATAGGCTACCCAGGTTTTATTCATCTTTCTATGCTTAATCCTCTACCTCTTGTGTCCACGAGACTGTTAGCGGAAAGGTTTTGCAGTGGGCTAAATACCTTTTTCAATACGACCGGTTCTCAACCGATGAGTAACAGAAGGATATTTCTCAACCATTTACAAGGTTCATCAACGTGGCTCCAGATTTGCCAAAATACGAAAGTTATCAATGACAGAAAATACTGACGTCAAAATCTTCAATTCGTGTGTGTGTGTGTGTGTTAATGATCGCACCCAACAAGAATATGATCGTTTGGCAACTAATTCGCTCCTCTTTTCAGAAACTTGGGTATCAGCGGTCTTCTACCCATTCCTTTCTTGAGCTTTGTTGGTGTATTGAATGATGAATCGTCTATCTGGTCTCTTCGTAGTTCACCTTTGAGTTTCATTTTCCAACTGTGTCCTCTCTCAAATGCACTAACATGCACTAGTATACGGAAATGCTTCTTGTATTACATTTTACATATCTTTCTCGTTAGTATAAATCTTGTCACTTCAGTCCCTCTCTATCTCTGTTTATTTTCTGAGAGATAAGGGTTTCCCTCTCGTGCTTGTCATTCAGTTGGCTAACCAGAATTGGCCGGCTGGACACAAAGACCTCACTCACACACCTACTGGTCTTATTTCCTCGGGTTTACACCGGATACGTGGCATGTGAGTGGAACCGCAAGTGGTGCAGCGCAAGCCACGTAGGGTTGATGGTTTAAGGTGCAGGCGTCCTTTGGCTTCGGTCACTGTGACAAGCTGATCCGTCTTGAATGCCGTCAACCAACCGTGTGTGCGTGTGCGTATTTGCAGTCAAGTTCTCCTAACCATCCGTCCCCTTAATTAACAATACCACAACTGCTCCTATTCAGATCAGGTGTGAACTAGTCATCACTTACAGTTGTTGTGAGCCAAGAACACGGGTGGCGTAAAAACTGTTCATTTAAGAAGCCAACACGGGTTAGGTGTTCAAACAGGACAAGAAACAAAAACACATCTACATATGGCAATCGTCCCAGAAGGTCCCGGCTACCACAGACGCTAATGCTCAGCTCTTTTGAGTAACCAGAACTATTCCATGGCTTACTGCACTGTCGTGTTGGTGTGGTGTTTCTTCCCGTGTTTTTCCAGCGGCTACTTTAACGGCAAAATCCATGCTGTCGCCCCACTACTGAACAGTTGTGTGAGTAATATGGGGCGATCGCTCGTCCTCATCACAACTACCCATCTTGTAACCAGATGTGCTCATCCGCTAACTTCATCCGTTTGCCACTACTCGTCTGAGTACGTTTACCTTGCGTGTTCATATGACTGTCGGGAGGTTCGTCCGCACGTGTCCGAGCATAACTCGTACTCGTGCTTCGATTACCGGATTATCCTGTTGACTCCACTTATCGATCGTCGTGGTCATTCAGTCCTGCCATTTGTTCTGTTGATAACATCAGTCAGTGTTCCCACAGTCCACGCCTCGAATTACTGTGTTTTTTATATCACGTCTTCGTGAAACACACTCAGCTTAAACAAAAGCACAGTACATTCCAGACAACGACACTACTCCATTATATGGATCCGTGGAACACTTTCAGTGAGGCACGAACGTGGTTAAGATAGACGTTTAGTGCAACGTCAAACTACAGCCGATGATCATCCAGATTTTGAGAGAAGTATACGTGATAAAATGCCAGACATATAAAGACAATATCCCCATTAACCAATAAACTGGCGATAATACGACGTTTCAAACAAATTTGAATAACCCACGTTTTAGTCATCGTGTGTACCACGAATTCGATTAGAACACGCCTTAAGAAAACCACCTGAGATGGAATTGAACATTTTCCACGTAACTAGCTATTCTACGTACGCTTTCAGCATGCATTTGGCAAGATTATTCTCGTGAATATTCACCATTTGGCAAACTAAGCCAACCTGGCGAAAACTAAATCATTTTTATACAGATTGGCTCAGTTTCATATGATATGCGGCTAATATGAAACGTAAAATCTTATACCATCAATAACAGTAGGCTATTGAGCAAACATTGTCATTTGATTCAAACAACGGTCGATTAAATTCCCAAGTGTGTACCAGTGTATCACGTCGTCAATGGAAACAATGGTTCAGCGGGGGAAAAAAGAAATTAAACGGTTAGCGACACACAAACACACTCATATACACATATACACTTTGCGCTTAAGTTGTCTGTACTAGCTAATTTTGTTAGATGGTCGGTACATATCTATTACCATATTTTTATCGTAATGTCAAAACTATGATAAATAAGGATTTTCTAGTCGATTTACAGGTTGTGTGTGTGCATGCAACCTTCACGTTTGAATGTTGAACGGCGGGTTGTAAATGAATGGAATGTCCTTTTAATTGAGTCACCAGGCAGCTGCCGGTTAGCATGTATTTACAGTAGGACAGGAGAGATTCTATTGGGACTGATTTGGTACAAGTGCTCATGACGGGAAAAATGTCGGATTGAGAGCGCAAGTTTTCACAGGGATGAACAACTGGAATTTGGAAGTGCTGAGAGATGTTTTCAAGTCATTAGCTTTAGTCAGGCTTACCACTGTGTTCGTTCGTTAACAAGAAAATGCAGCATGTGAACAACTGAATGCCAAACATAAATTTAAAAATAATGGCTTCGGCGTGTGGTCTAGAACATTCCATTTGGAATAAGTCTCGTCAAAAAGTATGAACTATTTTCCAAACGAACTAATTTCACAAACTGCCTTTTCTCGCTGACGTTAAAAGGTAGCGGAATTGTAGAAGTATTTAGTGTAACCGATATATGGCAGCTATACCAACCGCAAAAAGACAAGATTCAATTAGTTAATCGCAAGAGAAAATCATAACCAAGTTTCATTTATAAAGAAAAAGTTGATCTCAAATGATTCGTGTTTCCAAATATCCACTAAATCTTCAATCAACATCTTTTCAAATGATTAGCTGGTCACTGATGGGTTGTCGAGGGTTGAACACCACTCACATTTGATTGTAGCCTTCACATTCAGATAGACTTGCCAGCCGGCCTGTTTCAAAAAGAGGCCCTAGACGATCTGGTTGAACGTTCACATATAATAATTCGATGATGTCTAATGTGAGGTCAATGGTGTAGTGGTAAACACGGTTGCCTCGTGAAAGCGAGGCCGGAGTTCCAGTCTGATGAATTGCTCTAATGAAACTGAAACTCGAGTCCAGTGCTTCTTTTCGGGAGAGGATGGCTGGAAAATCTATCTGGATGCGAAGGCTGCTATGAAATGTCAGTCATGTTCAACTGCACATCCTGATAAGCACTAGAGGTTTGACTTTCCATAGCGGTGATACACAACCAACTGATCAGTATGTCTCCCACGTAATACACAAAGTCAGTTGCTGTTGCAATGACGTCCACATAGGCAGGACAGATTAGCACTTTCATCAGCGTATGGCAAAGCACATTCCTAAGTGGTTGTCAACGGCAAGCTCAAAAATAAAACTACCTATTGACTGTAACAAACTCGAAGAACACGGCCTCATCGATCGTCAGACATATCTTGGCAACCGGTCACCAAGTTGACCCTGCCAAATTGTTCAAGATAATGTCACATAATTGCAACCCGAAAGTGTTAGCGATTAGCGCGGCAGTGTCAATCAAACGACATCGGCCAGTTTTGTGTGCACAGAAGGCGCTGACGCAATCAATCTCCTTGTCGTGTAACTGATTGCACTATTAGCGTGTGAAAGGTCAGAACTATGTGGTTTGTTCGTTCAACTGTTGTTGCTATGTCCAGTTGACGTAGAATTTGCCGGTTATACGTTGGCGTCTGATGAAAGTGAATCAAACTGTTAATATCTCGCGATACGTCTTCTCTCTGTTTTGAATAAATAAATTAAAAGGAACTCAGCGTTTTAAATTCAAATTTAAATTGCCTGATTGTCTCCAGCGAGGACGAAGTAACTGTTCTTTTAGCTCTAATCGAAGACTCAACGAGTAGTGCTGTTGATCATGTTGAAATAATAGAGATCTTTGAATTGCTGAAAGATGTTTTTTGAACACTGCTATGTAGTAGGGGTTTTTGTTTGATATTAGTCGGTCATCATTCACAAGTGACCGCCGTTTTCTTATTCCTGTAGACCTTTTAGCTATCCACTCCTGCCGACGTGATTGGACAATCAGAGCCTTACTCAAAAGAGAATGTCAACGAAGGTTTGCTTTTACCAACTGGAACTTCTTCGAAGCGATGTTAGTCAATACTCGCAGTCCGGTCCTGTGTGTGCATAAACAGTTGACTCGCGCAGTTTGTCTGCCCTGGAACTGATAACAGTCCTTGTTTTACGTAAACTGAATCGTTGATTGTTTCTGTTGTTGTTGTTGTTGCTACCCGCACGTTCTACATATCATAATGTTTTACGTTCGTGACCGAAGAGAGTAAGGGAAATATTAGCATCTCACGACCGGTCTTCTATCGTTAATGGTAATTTGGTCTTGCTTAACGTAAGGTCAGTAACGTAGTGGTCAATACAATTGTCTCATGAGGCGTGGTCGGAGTTCAAATCCGGGTTATAGTATGGACATGCTCAAGTGATAATGTCTAACAAGAGTGAAACTCAACATTAGCGAATCGTTTTGATAGGGATTGGTTTGGAAAGTTATGATCGATTGCGTGATGTTCAGAGTTGGTAAAAGAATAATTGTCACTTCAGTACCAACGACGTTGGGATTGTGTACAGCAATGCGGATGAAAATCACAGACGGGCTTGTTAGAATTGTTTGTTAGGCAGGTCACAGTTCGAACAACCCTCAGGGAGATAGAAGTACTGATAACAAACCACCACCGGGGGCACTGTCTGCGTGAGTCAGAGACAGGTTTGAGATGCAGAGTATAAAACTTGCTTCTGAAATTTAGAATATCCGCACCAAAATTAGAATCAATGTAGTAAAAAAAATTTTACATCGTAGTTAACATGTTTGACGTTCATGCATCAGACGCAATAATGACAACCCCTGTCTAAAGGGTGGTATTGATTGCTAACTAATACTGGATACAATCGCTCTCTACCTACATCAGTTTCACCCAACTGATTAGTCTAGTTAGTTCAAACACAGTGAACAGTGACCTAACTGCCATAAACCCTACGTGATTTCTTTTCCGTTGCTAACGTTATTTTAATTTCAACAAACCTGAGGAAGACCACCTGTGTAGTAAGGACGAGCGAACGTAATATACTACTCATAAGGCTACTATTTAGTAGTAAGACCAAAGCATATATTTAGACACCGAAGTAGCCACAGGAAAAATACAGAAAGGAATATCGGAGTGCAGCATCACCCAAAATGGTTCTTGCTATGTCTGGCGGCCGTGGAAACCGAGACAGTTTGGGCCGAGTATTGCATGTAACAGTGTGTTTTTCTTTGTGGTCTTGTTTAACCACTTAACCCATGTGTTGCTTTCTCGAATCAATAACCCTTGTGCCATCCGCGTTCTTGGATCACGACATTTGATTTGCTTAAATGGTTGGCTATTCCGACTAGTTAGTGACGTTGTGTTTTCTTACTTTTGTAAACAATGCGTTTACGAAATATGCACAAGACATGGCGTGACCTAATGTTATGTACAAGTGTTTAGCAAATAAAAGTATTCATACGGTGTGGGAAGAAGGCAATGACGAGGTCTTGAGGTTTGTTACTCTTGTCACAGAAGGCAGCATATTGCATTTCGAAGTATTCAGTGATAATCTTTAATCTTCTGATCACAGGGTCCAGGTAGCCCATCCTGCAATGCCATACGAAATGGGACGTTTCTCTGTATTCGAAGAGCAAGACTTAGTTTGTAGCTGGTTTGGACATAACGTAAGTAGGGTAGACCGGTAGATAATATCAGACGCCGTGCTGGTTTACTTTACTCAAAGTTTTACGTTCATCATGCATGTATTTACTTTGGCTTTTCACCATCCGTGCACACTTGGCGAAGTCCGTTGTTACACTGACACAAGCCTTACAGGTTGCACACTGCGCTTAAGTCACCCTGCATCACTACACACACAGCGCCATGCATCTTCAATTGATAACTGCTAGACTGATATATCCGAACTCGTAGGATGAACCCTTCGATTCGGGTGACCTAGTAAATCACTCATTGGTGGACAGAAGACCACCAATACCGTGGCCGACAAATACCAAAAGTGAGGGGTTATGGTCGAATTATTGAGTAGTGCAGTTGAAATTATTCATACGGTTTACTTGCCCTGCTTGAATTCACTTGGACTTCCTGCGGCAGAAACTTGCATAAACTTTAAACGGTGACACAGAGAAAAAGTAACCCTATATGTAAATTCATTGCCTTTGCAAGCAGACGTTCTCTTTAGCTGGCATCGGGCCCAAACAGTTGCGTATATTTCATAACGTTTATATATAAAACTTACCTTATTCCATGGGCAGTGTTGTCAGTACTGAAAAATGTACAAATGAGAGTCCAGCCGGATGACGGTGTGTTTCCTTACGTAGATCTTAATTGTAGATCTTGCCCTTAACACGGGTCCAGGTTAGACATGGAGTAAGCAACCCAGGAAGTTGTAATTTCCCCAAGGCTCTCGAAGATACCAAATACTTTCCGCATGCGTTTCCAAAGTGTAACCACTTGTCCCAATTGCTACTGTTGATCCAAACTAAACGCCATGCCACTCGAGACCGCAATGGTTTGTTCAAAGCTAATTGTAAGTTTTTCTGCCCATTTTATTCATCTGATTGCTTGTATGATGTGGTTTAGGGGTTAACAGCATCCTCTTTTGGAAATAAGTGACAGCGTGTTCCGAAGAAGTATTTCGATTTTTCAAGAGTTGCTCTTTGACAGGTTTCATGTGCCTTTGCTCGTCCACTCTGTTTAGACATTGTACAGGTTATATGAAATACACTGTGAGTAATTTTGAAGGCCGTACGCACCCTGCTTTGATGACCGATGTTGACAAACTGTGATTCACTAGTCAGTCAAGTAGGTCCCTTCGCACAATCACAAAGACATTTCAGAACGTACCATTGGATATTGTCTGATACTCACTGAGAATTATCACATAGTCGCTAAGTTAACAACAACAAGTGAAAGAATGAATAAGGAATGACAGAGTGGACTTTGAAAAGTTCCGTTTAAATTGTAAAAACAGATCACGTGGTGGATGAACGAAACAATCATTCTTAGGGCGTGACATATCCTGACAAGCCGTAGTTTGTAACCAGCTGCATTGTCTGTAAATGCCACAAACGTGACTTTCCTATTGTTTTCAACAACGGTTGAACGTTTGCCTTCTTTACCAAAGCTATTCAGCAGCGCAGAAAGAAGACACGTTAACTTGTCGTTGACTCTCATCAGGGACACGTGTGAAAAAATACACGCCGCATACGACAGACAGTAAGAGATAGGCGGGGTATGGACACACATACCAATTGTCTAGGAACTTCTGTCCTACCGCCGAAATCCGGAGTTCAGACTAAAGGTTTTACTCAACGGGGACTTTGCCTAACCGAGTAGGATGAGTTAGTGGGCACAACATGGTTGGCGGCATCTGAAACGGATTAGCCTGTCACAGCGACCGAAACCAGAGGACGTCTGCGCTTTAAACCATCAACCTCAAGTGCCTAGCGCTGCACCACTTGCGGTTCCACTCACATGCCACGTATCCGGTGTAAACCCGAGGAAATAAGACCAGTAGGTGTGTGAGTGAGGTCTTTGTGTCCAGCCGGTCAATGCCGAGTAGCCAATTGAATGACTAGCACGAAAAGGAAACCCTCATCTCTCGCAAAATAAATAGAGATAGAGAGGGACTGAAGTGACAAGATTTATACTAACGAGAAAGATATGTAAAATGTAATACAAGAAGCATTTCCGTATACTAGTGCATGTTAGTGCATTTGAGAGAGGACACAGTTGGAAAACGAAACTCAAAGGTGAACTACGAAGAGACCAGATAGACGATTCATCATTCAATACACCAACAAAGCTCAAGAAAGGAATGGGTAGAAGATCACAGAAACTCGAATTTCTGAAAAGAGGAGCGAACTGGTTGCTAAACAACCATCGTCTTGGTCGATGCAATTATAAACAGAAAGAGAATGCGTATACTGATACGACCTGCCTGAACCTAGCACATTCGTCATCTCTCGGCTGACGGTGTACTGTGAGTACGCTGGTGACTTACTAATGTTGTGTACCAAGAACGCGGATGGCACAAGGGTTATTTATTCAGGAAACCAACACGTGGGTTATGAGTTTCAACCAGACAACAAACAAAAAACATCTGCGTACGTTACTCGACCCAGATTGTCACGGTTACCACAGACGCCAATGCTCAGTTCCTTTACGTTCCCTTACGTATCAAAAACCATTTCATGCGATGCTGCACTCCGATGTTTCTTCTTTTAATTTTCCTATGGCTAATTCACTGTCAAAATCTATGCTGTGGCCCCCACTACTGAATAACAATGGTGTGAGTAGTATAGTACGATCGCTTCTCCTCACTACAATAATCTAAGGCGGCCAGTGAATTTGCGGCCGCGCACATCGCAACACCACATAGTCATGTCACCACGACCCATGGCACCGATGGTTTCCTTGCGTACCGCGCACTTTCGTTCTCGGTCGTGCAATAACTGCTCGTTGAACTCGCGGACGCCCGTCCGAATCGTATTCCTCCAAGCAGTCCGGTTCAACACTAAGTCTTCCCAACATCTAAAATCAATTTCACAACGTGAAAGACGTACCTGCACAACATCCTGGTATCTCCTCTATTGACCGTCAATCCTTCGCGTATATGATCTTAGTTGTCTATACAGCACCTGTTTCGGGATACGGTCATCGCCCATCCGACGGACGTAACGTAGCCAACGAAGCTGATTGAACATCAGCAAGACTTCAATCCCGTTCATGTCCACTCGCCGCAGTACCTCAGTGTTCGAAACCATGTCCGACCACCGAATACCCAAGATGCGTCTTAGACATTGCAAATGAAAGCGGCTCAGATAGCGCACGTTCCGCTGATACAATGTCCACGTTTCACTGCCGTACGGCAATGTAAACAGCATCATTGAGCGGTAGACAAAGAGCTTAGTGCTTGGCTTCAGGCTGTGGTTCTTCCAAACACGTCTTTCAAGACGTCCGAAGGCGGTACTAGACTCAGCCACCCGAGCTCTCAACTCGCGGTCCACGGACAGATGGGTGGACAGATTGCTACCCAAGTAGCACAAATATGTGCAGCTGTCAACCACAGCACCTCCGCCCGGAGAAGGCTGAAAGAAAGAAAATGCCTTACCTGTGTTGATATCCAGTCCGAACTTGGAGGCCGCGGTCGCGAAAGCCGTGACCAGTCGCTGTAGTTCGTCCTCGCTCTGTGTAAACAGCGCGCTGTCATCTGCGAACAGAAGCATGCGCATCATTGAGGTATGTAACCGGGCTGGGGCTCCGAAGCGTCGAATTTTCATCAGGCGCCCATCCGTCCGATACTCTACCTCAACGCTGTCCTTCTCAGAGTCCCGAAAATCAACAGTTACCATGACAGTCAAATATATACTAGACGGGGCTGTGGCTAGGACACAACCCTGCATCACGCCAGTGACAATGTTAAAATTATCAGAGGTAGATCCATACGACTGTTCCTTTGTTCCCATGCCAACATGCAACTATCTAATGAAATTGACGAACTTACCTGGACATCCAAACCTACCAAGCACCGTCCACAGCGCCTCGTGGCTCACGGAACTGAACGTCTTGGTGAAGTCAACGAAGAAGGCCTACAGGGGCTGGTTTCGTTCCCGGCATTTCTCCTGATCGTATTTCGACTCGCCCGGAATCTGTATTTCTCTTCAGGAACACTGGCCTCCAAGACATCCGTAGTCAGCCGGTTCAGAAGGTTTTTTTACAAGCATCTTGCCTGCGCAGCTCAGCAATCAGAAATATGGAAAGACACACAGAGAGATCGAATTAGTCAGGCCCTGGCTCACGTGTCCGTCGAACCTTCTGCGAAATGAAGGTATTGGTTTTAAACCTTTATCAGAAGTCAGTTTGCGAACAAACACGATACTTGTAGGGGGTGCGTTACGCTCCTTGTTCAGCCCCACCCAGTTCCGTCAATATTCACATGTTTCAATGTTTTCCTAGTTCTAAACCATCTAACCCAAACCCGTTTGATGCGAATGTTTTGAGTCTGCCCAAACCAAACGGCCTTCGCATCCTAGATGTGTCGTTTTTGAGGACGAAGTAATTTTTCATAAAACAAAGCACGTCAATCTCGACAACATTTTTGGACGAGCTGTCCGTGTGAATCGCGATGGCACAGCAAATGGTCTTCATCACAGATAAAGTGGTCAAATAAGACATGTTGACAAGAAGAGGAACGACATGATCCAGTGAGGACACTACAAAATCGAGAGGGACCAAGCGACGCTTATTGGTTTCACAGTATGACTATAATACGTCACATCAGAGTCCTCAAGTAGCGCGATAAACCCAAACACACAACATGACGTGCTTCAGCTTCCACGGAAAAAGTGTTAGGTTTCGATCAGTCTTATGGTGAGTCGTAAATCTATTTCGTTTATGAATACGACTTTTTATTATCTATCGTTTGGTGATCAAACTATCGAGATGGCACAATTCGTCAGGAAAATATCGTATGTTCACTTTGTCCATTTACACTCACTGGTGCATACTGATCCCCAGTTCCGCATT
>LUCH01001570.1:31989-87460 GCA_013368495.1 Paragonimus heterotremus
AAAGTAAGTAAAAACCAAGAGCATCAAAAATGTACAAATGAATACGACTATCGAAAATATTACTTATTACAGTCACCACACCTTTAATGATTTATTTTGTGAATCCTTATGTCCAGCTACTCGATGGAACGTGCCGATGCAAAATGCGTCTTTCAAGCCAGATACAATCATTTTTATAAGGTACTGTACATATTTTCATATTTCGCTTCATTTTTATATGCAGTCTACAACACTTTTCCTTGTACAAAATGAATACCACTTGTTTTGATTAATACTAATTAGCAATGCACTTTTGGTACTCGCGTCTTGTCTCCTTGATGCTCCTTTTCCAAGCAGATCGGGATTGCCTATAGTGAGCTACTAAGTAACTGCATTTTGAACTGACTGTTCGCTTTAATACCTTTATATTGGGCTAATTCCATACACTCCCGATTTGACCGGTTTTAGTATGTCGACTAACCATCAGGCTAGCCTGTATTGCAGCAAATCACTGCTTCTAAGAATTAGACATAATGACAATCAGTCATCATGAACTTCTACAAGTCTGTGCAATTTTCTAATAATCATAAAACACAGTATGGCTTGCTCAAAACGTTTGCATAGATTATGTCTGTTTGTTTCACCACGTTTTCCTCTGTAGCTAATGCTCTATTCTTCTCCGATTCCATTCTTCGGAACTTCTATTGGACTGGCAAAATATGAAGAACCTTCTCAATATGAAATGTTTCGTCTGGTAAAATTACCCTAGCTCGTTTATCCTATCCAGTCATCGAACTGCTAACGTTGCACACGTAAAAACAACAAACTAATGAAGATAGATTTACCAACCGGGATAGCCGTGACCTGTAGTTTGATCGGATTCATTAAACCGAACAATTTAGTTCCCTTCCTACTCGTTTGCTTGAATGCCTATCTACTTACATTTTCCCCGAAGGGCAATCTCTTGTCGAAAACTGGTTTGACAGTCATTGCACGCTGAGACTGATTTCCTGCGCATTCGACATGATGCTGAAGGAACTTGCTGGCGTGCAGTATTTTCGCCAGAATTCAGAAAATTTCACCATCTCGTTAAAGACGTTGTGTTAAGGGACACATCTCCTAACGAAGCAGTCAAGGAGAATAACCGCATATCGATCGATCAATCCAATTTCGGGTGGATTGATTCGTATTGTTTCACGTAACCACTCAGATTGCAGTCATGTCTTTAAGCGCCTGTACAGTATCTGAACTGTGGTTTGTCGCGATTGCCTGCTGGTAGCCCCGCCAACGTGAATTGTTCTAACGCCCTGACTTTCATATGTGGTCGTCTCGTCTGATTTGCCCTCCATCTTATCGGTCATGCATGGCAATCGTTTCCTTCTGTATATTCAGAGTTCCTGTGGCCTAATTCTGACTCGATTCCTCAATAAACAGTGTTTTCACGTCACTCTTCCCTGTTTGGGTCAAACGATTGAGAGCGTAAATGATAGAAATGATGCAATACTTCGTAGAAATTAACAACAGATTTTACTTCTTCAATTCTGGTGTAAAATTACGTGTTCTTTATAAGTTATTCGACGTTGAAACTTCGGATTGCCTCAGTCGTTACGTTGCATACGGAGTATTCAGACAGCGCTATCCGGTACTTCTTATCAAACCCATATAACTAAAAGGGGCTCATTTAATCTATAGACAAAGTCCAAATAGTGTCACAAAGATTGTCCGTAGTGTTGCAACATGCACGAATAGCGGCCTAACAGAACAGTGTGTTATTTGCACTTGAAAATTTGGATGAGGCAATTGACCCACATGTGATAGTGTTATTCCGGTTCATGTGTGAATGGAGTTCATATTGTTTACGGATGGGAACTGTAAGTCTACGAACTTCTTTGAAGCTCACAGCCAGTGTATTGCTGTCTTAAGTATGGAAGACGGGTTGCCATCGACGGACTTCATGTAGGAATGTGATAGTTTGGTGGATTATCAAACCAGAGGTACGAGTATTCGAACACTCGATAAAATACCTCAACACAGAGGAAAGGTACGTCCAAAAGCCCAAAACAAGCGGATCGCGGACAGCAAGGGCGAACGGATGAGTCATCGCTCGACTGCATCGGACCAACGGGCGAGACATGGTAGGCAAAATAGGATGAACGACCAGATCGGAGACGCGATTATTCAAACACAGAGGAATATGGTCGATGGAGGTTATGGACAGCGTGTTTGTTATCAGTTACGCAATCATTGTTCCGAATCGTGGGCAATCTGAAAAGCGTCCTCCTTACTGACAGAATGATTAGATTATTGTCTACCGAGTGCCAAGGAATAGATCGAAAATGGTGATTCTGAAAGCTGACCGTTGCCGAGGTCATTAGTATCCGATTTCGCAACCCTGACCTCTGTGCTCAGAAGAAGGTCGTGCGGACACCTAATCTCCCCTGGCCCACAATCAATGAAGCCCACAATTAGGAACGATGAATGTGTAACTGATACCAAACACGCTGTCCATAACCTCTATTGACCACTTTTCCGACTCACCCCAGCTACTGTTTTCATATTTATTGTGTTGTAATTAGCCTGATGATCAAACACAGAGAAACAAGTCTTTCCCGCTACTTTGTCGTTCTCATGACTTCATTAGATATTTTCGAGCGAACAGAGGAATTTCTCGACACGGTCGTGGAATACGGTCGAAGCGCACAGCGGATAGATGCAAAAATCACGAGCGACCGGACGAGCCATTGTTCAACGAGATTGGACCGACGGACGAGGAATGGCAGACGGAAAAACCTCTCATAGAAGGCGTCGGTTACACACACAAACCACGCAGAAATGCACATAACGAGTGAACGGAAAGGTGGGGGGGTGTTGTGGACTGGAATTCTGACTCACAAACGCCAGCAAGCGCTTAGCCTGGTGAGAAGCGAGTTGGACAATAAATATTATGTTTGATTGGACACCTTTTCGCTACAGTAGTACTACTTACAGAAAGGTTGTCACAAAAGAGTCAGAGACAGCTTTAGTTCTCCTTGCCAGCGGAAGGTAATAAGGTTCCCAAGTGCGTCTTAGTGCAACAATTTTAGGCCATTCAGTAGGGGCTAAAGAGTCTGGGATATCAGTGTACAAGTTTCTTGATGAAGATCTACTTCGCCGGAGGGATTCCGTGGAAAACCCACAATGGGGAGGGCTCACAACAGTGGTGTTTGATCGTTCGAGTTTATTACATTCTAGACAACCGGACGATTCTTATAGGCTCACTGGTTTAAAGTAAGCCAAACTTGAGAGAGCCGGCAGAGACTTTCGGAATGTATTCATGCGTCGATAATTCGGCAGCTTTTTGCGATTGGCTGCACCGTCGGATGCGAAAATAGCCTAGCCACAATCTGCAGAGATTGACGAATAATTGGACGTGCGTCTGAACGCTTACCCTTAAAGTTCCATGTGGCCAAGATGTCTTGCTCTTCGCTTGCTAAGTAGAGAAACAACAACCTAACGCTCCATCGTCAACTGGTCTTTCCGTTGACAAATGTGTTGTTTAGAAATCGTGGACTGGTCTCTCTTCATTGGGTTCGTGAAAAATTAACTGCACGGAAAGCGCCTTGAACAGTTGTAATTTTGATATCAGTCCACATGTTATCATGCAAAGCATATGCCACGACTTCCGCTTTGTGAAGATCGGCATGAAATGGTGCACAGATTTATGTAGACAAAATAAAGGTGGGTGTTATATCCAACGGTTAGAGTAAGCCTTACCTAACCATTCCACATATTTTGTTTTCATTGTGTAGAGTGAGTGGAATAGGACACAATCTGGGCATAGATTGTGAAATAATGTTGTCACCTCTTGTCTAGCTTACTCGACGGAAATGCTTTACAAAACTCAGTCGAATAGTAGTTCTAGCATAAATACCGTTGACTAATATGGCAGACAGCCAAGCGATGTCTGGTTGTTGCGTTCTGCTTTTTCACATATTTAAGGGATCCAGCTGATTAAATTTGTTGGCTAGACAAGTTTCACCTTGCTTGCTCTCAGGTTCATCAAATTTGCCAGTATCAGGAATAGTGAGATATTTTTCAACCTTCAAATTTGTCATATTCATCAATCCATTCTCTTCTCGAAAATCAATTTTTGTCGACTTCTTATTTGGGACTAGCTAATCTGTAAGACCGGACAGAAAGAGGCGGTAACAGTATGTCGTAATGATAGTCTGTTTCATGATCCTAACTTCGGTAAATCCTACATAACCTCTGCCCCTTTACTAATGTGATTTGGATAACAACATTCCAGAGGAAAGCCACCCGAGGTGGTTGAAACCTGGAGTATTACAACTTGCTGGTAACGTTGTGCTATTCTCAATCCATTTATCAACAAAATGCATAACACGACGCCCAAAGTGTTTGACTTCATTTGTGCCAAATTTGGTACGAATATCTTACAGTTTCCAAGTTCTTTAAAACAACTTGTTTGATGTTGACTGAGCGTTACGTCGAACGGTCAGGGCCAAGTGTTAATGTGAAATTTGATTGATTATTGTTAATGTATGAGCACGGAAGCTGCAATGAACCAACAGATTTCCTACAGGAGAACAATTAAGGAAATGCATGCCTATCGTGATCGATTCAGTGGTTGCCAGAGTATACTGGTAGACTGTCTTAGGTGGAATGGTTACCACTTCGTTGACAAATCAAAGCTTTTCGGAAGGGTATGTGATGATAGCACTGGTGATTGAAGTTTGATAAACGGTTACGATGCTGGCTGGGTCATATTCATGGATTATTGGTGATAAGCGTCGGGCAATACATTGCAGATAGTCATCCGTACAACAGTAGCATGGAAAGGATTTCATTAGCATTCATTGACTACAAACTGTACGTAGATTTTCTGTTTCAGTTTTACCATCAGCATTATGTAAACCGTGTTTGTCTGTTTGTTGCTGATGAGGTAATTTCATGTTGTCGGTGTTAACAGCGACTACATTGTTTCGCTGTGTTGTGACAACTGACCAGAAACAATACAAATAGTCGATTGTTTTCAACCGTTTACATCACCGCACGCCGGATTTTGACGGCCCTGTGCAAAGTGCCATCTTCACCATGACAGACGTTTTCACTGTTTATGTTCTTAATTAGCCTGCCCCAGTTGTTCTGTTGCATTATCTTTGCAAACTACTCTTGCTTCAAGTGTTATAGTTTGAAGAACACTGTCTTAAAGATAGAAAGTATACTTGTTAAGTAATCCCAAATATTTATACTGACAAATATGTCGTCAACCCTTTACTCGCATATATAAACATAATTAATTATGGACCCAACTTGAGAATTTACTTTGTCCCTAAGGGAATCTGCTAATAGTGGACGTAAAAGTGAACCCATCTTTAAATCGTAGAGCAGTTGATACACGCCAGCGGTAAACAAGAAATGAACATTGAGAACACATTGCAGAAGCAATACGTTTAAGTATGATACCACAATCTAAGCATGTTCACTTGATTGTTACACATGTTCACATATGTTCTACATGTTTGCAGCAGATACTCAGCCCCGAACATCACGGAAGCGAAAAGAGGAGATCAGTCTCATCCATTGTTGAATGTTAGGCCTTATCTGTTCCCTCCCGCATTGTGTCAAGTTCGCCGGGTCCCACATTGGGTGAACGGTGAAGTGTCTTTAGTAGACAATAAGCAAACTCGCCGTATCAGCAATCTATCTGACTTCAGCTTGCTATTGGAGGCCTGATTTTCTCTATTTCTGATTAGTGTAAGAATTTGTTTAGCCTATGTTTGCACACGAAAACACTAAAAAAAATAACATCACGCAAGTGCAAGCTGAAGGGTACATGTTTAATAACAGTACTGTGACACATGTACAAACAGCGCAAGCATTTTACTCACGAGGTGCGTAAAACCACTTCTGTAATTGGGGTAAAACTTCGTGAACACCTAACTTGTCGGACATATTGCGAGGATGAAGGTGTTGGATTAATATATGAGGTGTCGTTTCCCTGAGCGTGTTATGACCGGGATGAAACAAGGAAGTTAAAGTCTCCAGCTGGACATCGGATGTAGTTTTCTTCCAAAACGAGGGTTTAACCAGGTCAGTTGAAACAACCTCGCGTTTCCCACCAGGCTGTAGTCTGAAAAACTTTGTAACTTCTCGTACCACATATAGGGCGGTCTCAGAGGCTTACGTGAGCCATCTGCACGTATGAAGACGTGAGAATAGGAAAAACAATTCTTGTGCACGTGCACCAGCCTTTGTGGCTGTACCGAACTTAATCTTCGCATTCGGGCGCCATCCATGCTATATTCTCCCCGTAACCGATAGACTTGGTTACAGAAGGTAACATCAATTCTATAAGCAAACTCAAAGTTCTGTCGTCAACACGCTGAGCTGGTGAACATTCTAAATCTTTCATGACTATATTGAACAGTCCTAACAGAACTGGTGTCATGGCTTCTTGACAAAAAGCTTTAACTGCTCACTGACGGTTGTTCTTAACTGAAGGTGAAAAGGTTCTATTATCCTGTTGACTTCTGGATACCAGACAGTGATGCATGTGATCGCACCTGAAGGGTACTCATAAAGTTTGCGAATGATCCTTCAAAATGTGAATCAAAATCTAGAGTCAGCAGTGGGGGACAACTGAATTAAGTCATCAAACGTTTCAAAAAGGCTCCAACTAACGTTTCAAAAATACAAAGGGGAAGTGGAATTGCTTCCAGATAATTAGTGAAATGGTCGAAACGCGTCAGGAGAAGTTAAAACGGCTGACGTGAATCAGGTACGGTTGTGTATCTGGAGTACGGAAAACGCCGCTGACGTTTCTGACTCCCTTAGGAACTTCAGGGCGTTCACAGTTCAAGCAACAGCGAGTTCACTTTTTACCGTCGTGGCTCACTTGAGACCATACAGATGTTCAATGTTAAGCTTTACTGAAGTACCTGTACCGCGATGTGAGAGATTGCACGGTAAGTTAAACACCACTAGACAGAACGATAGTGACACTGCAGATCCAGGTATGCCCTGGTGAACATCGTCTACAATGGTACCCACTAATGAAATTGTGGGAACAGACCGTATTTTGAGAGGTTGTGTTCGACAAGAATGTTTTATTCTCGGGCTCGTCTGTTTTGGCAGCGTCCTTGGGGGCACAGTCAAGATGACAGATCATAGAAGTGCATACTTGATATACACATATCAGGGCATCTGCGACAGGTTGGAGGATATCTGAGACATGCCGCATGTTTATTGTGAACTAAACGGTACAGTCCATATGTCTGATTTTCCTGTGGGAGTTGAAAATATAAGCCAATGGTTTATGGTCAACGCAGTCTGAGGATGGTCAGCCTTCAGGTAAATATCGAAAATGGCATACTGTGGTGTGTACAACAAACACTTCTTTGTTAAAAGTGCTATAATGGTACTGTGCAGGTTACAAAGATTTTGGGAACGCCACGTTGTCAATGACCGTTAACAAACTGCAGTAACACGGCTCTAACATTTATGTCAGAAAAGCTGGTTACAAGTGACAACTGTGCGTTAGGATCAAGGTGAGTGAGCAGGGCTATGTTGGAACTGGCTTCTTTATGGCTGTGCTTACAGCACATGTGAGGGACAATTTACGATCCCCTCTAAGGTTGTGATCTCTTGATGAGTGCACAGAATGCTTACAACGACGGACGAATGGTCGATAACGAATTATTGAGCCACAAAATGGACGATGATGCGTAATAGATGAAGGATGGAGATAAACTCGGATGGCTTGGTTGTTGTCCGTAAGGGTGGCTATACCACTGGTTGAGATCCGTTGGCCTATAAATTTACGGGTTAGTTATTATGCTGAGCGTAATGCTATACTGAATCAGCCGTTTGACTAAGCTGCGCGACTGTGAAAGGTGATCTTCCTCAATAGAACTGTCCATCAGAATGTCGTCAAGGTAACGATAAACGATGTCCAAGCCACGGGGGACTTCTTGGTCATAGTGATGAAAGGTTTGGGAGGTATTGTTCAACCAAAATAGTTTTCGCAAAACCTTGAATAAGTCAAGAGAAATAATAGCCGCGATGTTAGGTTTGTATTCGGTGACTATCTAATGTTGGTGATACGCGTGAATCACATCGAGTTTACTAAAACTACTTTTGTTCACGAGACATGTCATGGGAAAAACGCCAGGATGAAGATACCCTGGTCGCAGCCGTTCGAAGATGGAGACATTCGGGCACTCCTGGAGGGCTTTGAGGACGTGACCGAGCTTGTCGGAGTGGACACCGACCGCGAGAATTTGACTGCCATGCGGACGCTAGTGAGGGACAAAGCAAAGGCGGTGCTGGACGCAGCGCGAAGAGGCCCTGCAAAGCTGGTGTGGACCGCTTCGAAGAAGGTGCTGGTGGCTACGTCTGACAACCCAGCCGACCGTCGTAAAGCCATGTGGCGATTCAAGGCGACCAGGCTTGTACAGGGGGCGGATCCATCCGTGTTTGCTGACACTCTGCAAAGATTGCTGAACAGGGCACTACCAGAGTTGGGTCAAGAATCACGATGACAGTTATTAACGGAACAGTCTATTGAAGGTCTCTCGATGGAGGTTCGCGACCAAGTATGTACTTCTCATATCACTCGGCGGATGGACCTCGATGAGCTTACACAAGTGACGCGGGAGTTGGGAGTTATGTCCGTAGCGTCAATGGATGCCAACGGCAATACGGACAAGAATACACTGGAAGATATACAGAAAGCAGTGGAGCAGCTGGCAGCGGATGTGGCTGCATTGAGAACGGCATCTAGGAAGAACGATCGACCAGGAAGCTGCCTCATCTGTGATAAAGAAAAGACACTGGAGGAAGGACTGCCCAGTTCGGTAGGTTAAGATGTCTCAAAATGAAGTGCTTCGTGATTGTTCTTTGCGTGGGGGTCGTACATAGGAGGGTTGAAGTTGACGGAGAAATACAACAATGTTTGGTCGATACAGCGGCGGTTATTTCGTTGATTGCTCGTGCAGGGGAACAAAACGTAGAACAAACATCCATGATGAACAGGACTGTTGGAGGTCATGACTTACTAGTTGATGGAGTGGAAGAACAGTGGGTGGGTATTGGCAGCCATATAGTAAGGCTCCATTTTACTGTGTCCCCAGCAACCAGACAAACGATCCCTGAAGCCTATCTGCTCGCTGAAACAGATTCCGTGATTGACTTGCAGCTCAAAAACTGTCAACCACGTGTGGCTACCTGACGTTCACAGGACAGTAACAGGATAGCGTCAATCAAATACGCACGGATATGACCCATATTTGCACAATTCCCTTAATCCAGTCTACGGTCGAGAAACACGCAGAGGTATTTACGACTGAGGATGATCCATACGGATTCTGCAACTGAACTGGACATGAAATATAAACAATCAAAACATTTTGACCTCACAGACCTCGTAGGGTACCGGTTCATCTTGAAGAGAAAGTGAAAATGTAGATACAGAACATGTTGGATGATGATGTTATCGAAGAAGCCAACAGTCCGTACAACTCGCCTGTTCTCCTTGTGAAGAAGTCCAGCGGGAAGTACCGTTTTTGTGTGAATTTTAAGCGGCTGAATGAGATAACGCAGAATACCGTTGTACCAATACCGTTCGTCGTTGATGGTTTTGATAATTCGCAATAGGCGAATTTGTTCACGGTATTAGATTACGCTTGGGATACTGGCAGTTACTAATCAAACCCACGGATCTTGAGAAAGCCGCGTTCGCGGTGGACAAAAAACAAGTACCAATTCAAGCGCATGCCATTTGACAGCATATCCGGGACACTGTTTAAACTTCGACGCCTGATGGTTCAGTTGGTAAAACGAGTGGATAATGTGGCGGTATATGGAAATGTTATTGTGATATACTTGAACACGAAAACGAAAGATGCTGCCCATCTAGATGTTGTCTTAAATCGAATTAAGGACTCAAGACTTCTAATAAATGCGGATAAATCACAACTCGGACGATCATCGTTGGTATTACTGGGATACAAGGTGGGTCAAACTGAAATCAGGCCCCTGTCGAAGAAAATAATGAGATTTAAAGAGGCCCTGTTACAGAATTCTGAACGAACGCTGAGACGATTTTTGGGTAGAGAAAGGAAATACAGTTGGCTCGTGAAAAATTTCCACTCCATTACATCACCATTGTAAGGAACTCCTTCGAAAAGACAAGTAATTTGAATCAACCGATGATGCCCAGAAGGTGTTCAGGCGAGCTTAACAAGAGTTGACAGAGCAGAAACTGACGCCAAAACCTCCGAATTACCGAGCTCGTTGAAACACAGATGCCAACATCCCAGGCTCAAGAAAACTTCTGACTAAATGGTAAAGTTCCCTATTTAGTAATTTCCAAACGGGGCCCAGTATACACGAATAAGTGGAACGGAGAGGCGAAACGAGTGTGTGACAGTGACTTAGCAAAATGGCGGACATCACACAGCTGCGTTGTGACTTCTCTCGGAAGTCTACACAATAACTGACCGAATTACATTTGACGGGATTAAATTCGGTTAGTAACTGGCTCGACCCTCAGGATATATAGATCGCAGCAGGGGACTATATATACCAATGGAGGAACGGTTAAGATTACCGCCTGCACAGTATACAGATCCGTACCGTCGACAAACATGGTACAACGTTGAATACTTTACAAATAAGGTGAAACGCGACTATAAAGCGGATAATACATACGAGTGCGTATACAAGTCAGCCAGAGCCTCATCTTAGGGTCTACTAAACTCTACGATCAACTGAAGTAAATGTTGGATAATGGCAATTTATAAATAAAAACTGGCATAACGGTTTAGCGATGTAATTTTCATCAAGTTCACCTGGTTTGTAGGAACGCCCTTAGAACATTTCACTCCGACAATGATTAATCCCATACCGATGATAATAAGTAAGTTGAATTACTGATAAGTAGTTTAGCAGATTTCATAATTTAGAAGAGACCAAATTGCGAAAAATCTGGACTTCGGCTGGATTCGAACAAGAGAAAGAAACAACATGCCCAAACGCGGTAAATGCTCTACCAACCAAGCTACGAAGCCACGTCGGAAACTCGGAAATTTCACAGTTGGACCTACTTATCATTAATTCAGTGTCAATGCCCATCGATGACGTTGATGGATTCCAGCGTGAACTGATCGAGAAATCGCGGTTGGGCAGTCAATGGGCCGGACCATTTGGTGGATTCCATATGATACGGTGGGTTGATTGGGTAACTAGGTCCAAATATGAAATTTCTGAGCTTCTGGTTTGGCTTTTTGGTTCAGCTGGCAGAGTATTTGCCGCGTTTGGCATGTTTTTTCTGTCGCTGATTCGAATCCAGCCGAAGTCCACATTTTTCGTAATTGGGTCTCTTTTAGATAAGTAAGTTGACAGACAACACAATGTCCCACACATAAACACGTTTGAAGAAATATGTAATGTACAGAACTGACAATGCAGTTTTTTAACACACCGAACAAAGACAAAAACAACTGTACTGAAATGAACATGGCCCTCTCGGGGGCAACAAATTGTACGATAAAAGTTCAACAAAATGAAGCTGTTCCGATAGGCCATCATAATACATTTTTACAAATCCATCAATAATGAAAAACATTCGCAACAGGTCACGTGATTCGGGTTGTTTCACATTGGTTGTGGATTCTTGGTGAAAAGATTACTGAAGGAAGTTAACAACGGATTTGTCACTTTTCGTTAAAACATGAGAGGGTGACTTGTTAGATACAAGGGTGTAGAGTAACGATGCCAAAACCAGAGTCTAGTTTTAACTTCATTGATGGGTTGTCTCAGAAATCTATCTGGAATTGGAAACTACCATCAGTTATGATGTTCTGTGAATATATCGCTTGGATGTGTGCGTTTACCTTGATCATAATAGAGGGCTGAAGTATAGTCAGGAATGAAAGTCGGCGCACTCGAAAGTATGGAACACAGAATAGGCTACAAGAACGGAGTGGAATGGATGAGATGCTGTGTATGCTTTTGGTCTGGGATAAAGAAATCAGTTAGTAACTGCTTTTATCTGTTTTCCCTCTCGCTGTTTTTCTGTTGTTCCTGCAACTTTGAGACTACTGATATTTAGAAATGTGCATACGGCCTAACGTCTACTCATTTTAAATGCTCCGTGAATTATGCGGAACACAAGGAATTATTCACCAAGTTGTACCAAGTTAATTAAGAGGCCAGATTTTGCTAATTATAGGTTCATTTGTCTGAATAATGAAAGTGAAGAAGTGTCAATGATCAAACCATGCACAAAAATGTTAACCACAACTTGTCGGTTGTCAATTTGGGGAGCATAAAGTGCAAAGTAATAAGGTGAAAAATAGCCTGTATTAGTAGAATAAAAATGTTAAGACGTATCCGTTCACTGAAGTAAAGGCTTCCTGACCGATCTAACCTTTGACAGCTTGCTTTCGAAGAATTGTCGGCCAGTTGGGTTCAACGGATTGACTGCTGCCGTTGTATGATTGCGTTGACTTCAATGTAGAAAAAATTATTGAAGTGCGGCAGCATGAGATCGATTGGTTAAGTTCAGATATGGAGGTTTTCTGAAGTTACTCCCAACTCTCCGTCTGTCTTTTACTCTCAAACATGACTCTTCCGTATGGCCAGTAATCTTTTTCCAACATTATTATTGTTATTATTCACCGACTGTCCTTCATTCTCCGCAAAAAGGGTTCAGTTGTAACTGGCACACAGTTCTCTCGAAAGACGAACGTTGTGTTTAACTTCGATCAGTTGCCATTATCGTAGTGGTTTCATACAGCACGTATACCGTACGTGATATTTAGTTACTAGGCAGAAGCTCTTCAGAAATACCAACAACGTAATTGTGTATGATGTGAAATTTCGTAGAACTTACTAGTTTGTAAATATATTGCAAAACTATCATAGATGAGTTGGATTGAAATCAAAGTTATCTAACAGTTTCAAAATAAGTGTTTCTGCTGAAATTGGAATCTGCTTCAGGATTCACATTCAGATATATTTCTCTTGCTTATTTTATACATTAACTAAATGCATCCGGGAGCTCCGATGTATTGACATGCACATTTTTAACGCGGAAACCCCGTTACGCTGCAACACATCTTATCCTCAGATTGAATCGATCCAGTTTTAAGCTGCTTTGTTAGACACAAGTAAACTTTAATTTGTCAAGACAAAATCCGATTGGATGAATAAAACCAAAATGGGTCAACATGACTATGCGTACTGTATACCAGTTAGATGATCACTTCGGTTTGGCGGTATTTACGTAGGACATCGGAAAGTGGTGTCCACAATTTCAATACGCAGCGTTGTATACTTTAGAATTTCTTGACAGTCACTTTATCATGGTGTACCTTGTTCCACAAGGAAGAGAGTTCTATTCCCTAATTGATCCTCAGTGCTAAACACCGTCATTCACTCTCTGTATCGGTTAGTCCGATTATATCTTTGCAGGAAACACCCAGTGGCAACCGCTTACACTGTCGTAAATCCCGATCTTTCCAAACGACAGGGTTGGCATTGCGCGTGCTAGAAAAACAAGCGCTTCAGTGTACTTGGGCACCACAGACACGGGATACTTTGCTGACGTGGAGCCAAGTTGTTTCAATGAATGAGGTTCTGTAGGCTAATGATGTCCCTATCACGTTGATTTGGTGGTTGTATTTTGGACTGCAAACTTGCGTACAACTCACCTCTCCGCTAGTTTGGCCTTCCTCACTGTTTTCACCATTCAGGTGGTCAAAGCACGATATCCATCAACACGTCAGAAAAGGTTCTAGCTCATACAGTGAAACAGAAGTTACTTAAAAGAGACGAAGGAGGCTAAGAATCACGCGTCGTAGATAAAACATAAAAAAGCGGAACTGCTGTTGGAGAGCATGTATTTGTAGATGGAGCAAGGTGTAGAAATTTGAGTGGAAATGTTGGAATGAGCTATTTCTATTTGGGAGTAAAATATCCTCGGTCTTAACGAATTGTTACGAAGAACACCTCGCTTTTGGACAGGGCGTCCTAGACAATACATTCCTGCGCGATCAGGATCTCTTTTCCAGGCGGGGAAAGTTTTTTTCAGAAAGCTCCTTGTGGCTGCTGTTTGGTTGTTTGCTAGTCCAATAATAGCTAATCACGTTAGCTGTATCATAATGAATTAAAATGAATTTAGCGCTGCCAGACAAGAAATGTCTCAGAATTCGACGAATGCCATAAATAGATGCATATATAATGGGCTACTGACAAATAGCCAGTAGTAAAGACTTTAACCATAGGGAATTCACCGCATTGGTCTCCGTAGGTTGACAGCATGCGTACTTCCCTGGGACATCTGACGTAAAGGAAGACATCCGCACGTATCGTAATCTTTGAATATAGGAAGGAGCACAAATGGAAGATGATACTTGTATGTAATTACTTCGTCACTGCAGCAGAGTCCCCAGGGCATGTTGCTACTTGAACCACATGAAACGGTTTCGCTACTGAGCAATCTCTGTTTTTCTAGGATTCGTGGGGGATTTTCCCAAAAAACCTTCCGGCCTCCCAACCGACCGTATTATAGTCGGACTGCTGTCATGCAATTCTAAGTCTTGCTGCCTTTATACGCATGAATTTTTGATTATAATTGTGTCTGCTGAGTGATAAAATGCTACACAAACATTGTTTAACTCCAAATTCAGCAGACTATCTTGTGTTATTCAAACAATACTATTTACTTGCCAGTTCAGGCAAATGTGATGAGGTTAACATCTTGTGTAAAAACGACCACACTTCCAAACATGATGTTATTCTTGCCAAGTCATCACCCGAAAGACTGAAACCAAGTGTGTTGAATATCAAAATGCTGAATGTCCTAGTTCACTGAAGGGCAGAAAATGGATATCTGCCGCGACTGTTGATCAGCTAAAAACACTACTGTCGTGTTCCGTCTGTATTGACTAACAGATTTAAAAATTTTGTTCGCCAGTTCGTCCGATGTTTTATATATGGACGACGTCCTATTATACCATAGTGACAGACTGTGAATTTACTCGAACTTATTCAAAGAAGGATCATGTGTAAATTTGCACAGAACGTTGAAGTTTGTCGGCTACATACGAACAGCACGTATAAGCCCGCTTCATGTATCTGCAAAACAACTATCAATCACAAATCGCAAAGCTAGTACGTACTCATCCTTTAAAAGCACAATAATGTTTAAAATTCAAAAATTCTCCAGTATATTAAAGCCTTGCTGATCATTCGTTAATTACTGCCCCTATATTCCTAAAAACGATGAACAGTAAACCTTTGTCCTGAATTTAACCATCAGTATCAAATATTATACCAATCAACCTCTTCCTCCAGTCGCTTTACTAAAAATTCGTGGTTTCCCTGTTATTTGACACATCGCTGGCAGTTGCTTTGGACTGTTTATTTACGTAGACCTTCAAACCAGCCACTTTTGAAAAAATCACCCAATCCCAGATTTTTGTTTGGTCAATCAGTTGTGAATATCGTTGCGTGAGACTCATCACGTTGCTCTGTGTTTTCTTTCGATAAGTATCATTCACAAGTGAATGTGTCCGAGAGTCTGTATATAATAATTCCGTCTCGGCTAATGTGAGATTAACAGGTGTCATCTGGAATGTAAAATCCCAAAAGGAGTTCTTGCCAACTCATTTCGTTGAATTGCTGTGGATGACTTTCGGTGGAGTTCCGTTTAAAACACTATCACTATGGGCGATGCAACGACTTCAACTTAGGGTTGGATCGAAGTTAGGATGTTTTGAAATAGAACTCCTCTTTAAATTGATCAGCAAACCAGTACTTCCACTACATTTTCTGCAACAGTTGCCTGGGGACTCACTCGACACTCCAATTTTATGAGGGTCTTCATAACACTTCCCCTCAGTGACTGCTGCTCTTGTGTGCTGTTTGAGGCCATACGTTACAGTGTGCCAAATTTCCTCGGTTGCATTGAGCAGTTGAGAGTACAAAGACAGTCAGAGTAGATGGTCTTCGAAATGCGTTCTCCCACCGAGTACACAAACACCAGATAGACATAGTGCACTATTACAATTGTAGGACGAGTTGATTATTCACAAACTTTTCTCAGCAAGCATTTCATCCCACTTTGACATGATTCTTTTGTAAAGAAACCTAGTTTGAGAATTATTTCACCGGACCAGATTCCTCAACACTATCAGTTACGTACAGCTTCGAACCGTGATTGCTAGTTAGTTCCGCCTGCTCTCCACGAACTGTCCTTCTTTGGCTCAGAGGGCAATGAAGGCTAAGCTGGTTTCATTCACCTTAATGATTTGCATTCTCTCCTGATGAGAACTATTCACCTTTTCTACGAAGTTCTTTCTTTCGGTATTATTTTCACCGGAATGCCTAGCTTTCGACGTCAAATGTAGCTACTCCTGCTTCAACTGTTTACTGTCCAAATACGAATTTATGGGTGAAAGAGACACGGATCTTCGGGAGCTTCTGTAGCAATCTAGGTTCGAAACGAACCCAATTCACCGGTATGTCACCGGTATGTCGGAAGGTTCCGTTAAGAACCACGTGCGTCCATTCTTAACGGAACTGACAAGTGCGATGTGCATTAAGATATTGCTTTTTATGTGTCACTGGTTCAATAACATGAGTTTACCTTATCAGAAATATCTCGATAACATGCACCAGGCTGGTATTGACATGCTAATTGCATCGCGCTATGCTAATCGGCCAGAATGACCAGTCGTAACTTATGGAAATAAAATATACCAGGAAATTACAGAAATTGTAGTTGTTGGGCTCATAACAGTTTACATCTTGCTGATTGCATGCGTCAATTTTAACATCATACAATACCACTTACACGGAAAACTGAACATAAGTTGGGTGGTAGTTAGATGCCAGTGTTGAGCACTCATTGACACTAAGTGAAAGAATTGTAGTCCACTGATTATGTGAAGCAGTGTATGTTCACGAACGGTTACAAGAACGATCTGCATCGGAGGCAACCTTTAAAGACAAATATAAGAGTCCCGACTTGCCTATAAATATGACAAACACAAAACAGTTAGGTTTGATGGAATACCGATCTTTATTTCACCAACGATATCCCGGTCAGGTTAATGCAATCCCATTTGATCGCCCTGCTTCAGTATTATTCATTCCATCTGAGCAGCTTCGAGTACATCATTGAGTAACACGTAGTCTGTGAACACAATAACGCCAGTTGAAACGATCTGACAAATGGAACGATCTCTAGAAGACCAAGAATGTCAAAATGCCTGTCTCGGAAAATGGACTGTTTACAGTATTCAAGAGAATCTGAAAACTAGTCGCCTGGATTTTCAAGTAAACAGCCGAGGAACAACTCGGATCTTGAAGATGTGCTAAGTCCTAAAAAAAATAGTCGAAGTGTTACAAATCAAGCTCTACTAAAACAGATGAATGATGGTGACAATTCAAAATACATCCACCAGGTTTGTGGAGAATTAAGAAATATGGAAGTGTAGTTATAGACAACATGAACTTCGAAGACAGTTGTCAAATGTTATCTGGTAATCACTATTGAATGCTTGATTTAACATACGAATAAGTGTATAGAAAGAAACCACATACGCTTAACACAAGCATGCCCAGTTTTCTTTACCAATTCATAAGCGTACCAAACGAAGTAAACGAAACATTATAAAACTGTTTAATTATTTCAGGTCCATTGTGGTTTGGAGTCAGCTGAATCGATCCAAAAGGCTGATTCATCATTCAGCGCTATTCGATGAGCATTCATTCCTCGTAATTGCAAGGGTAAAACTTTACGTTCATTATCAGGTTAATCATACTGGTGCGATCAATCGATCTGCGTAAATCTTTTCGAAACATCTGACGGTCGTTTCTGCATTCCGTGAATTAGCAGAGAATTTGTACACCAGGTGAGCGTTCTTTTGATGCAAATTTCCTGTTAACCGTGCAAATAAAAAGGCCCATCTCGTTCAAGCCAATCGAACAATACAGCGGGCTACTGACAAAGAGGACGCGGTCCTATTGAGAAGTCGTCAGCAAGTTACAAGTATGTAACTAGGCGCCTTGAGAAAAACGTAGTCATGTCAATTTTTCTTTAAATAAGCACACGGAAGTCTGCAAAACAGTACAAGACCTGACCGGTGAGATTACATCTTCTGGAATCCTTTATGAAAACTTTAATTACGTGTTAAAATGCAGTGCTGACGTAAAAAGTCTGTTACAGTTGACCGAGCGTAACGTATTGCCATCTTAGTGGTGGGTAGGGAACGAGAGGATCGTGGTCTAATTTGAAAATCGCAAAATATAAAAGAGACAATTAACTAAGACGTTTATCAAAGTTATGTTGTTCTACCCACACAATTTAAAATGTACGTACGCCCGTTGTTGGCTAAAGGAAATTTGAATATTGTATAGGGAGATGTAAATTTAGTTTGGTGTTACCATAGTCCAGTAACTACTGCCCCGAGAGATGAAAACACCTATGTGGAACAGGAGTCAAGCCGTGGTAGTCTCCACCCACTGCCTAGGCCTCGCCAGCCAGTTCACACACGATTTGGGCTGCGCGTGAAAACCACGTGATTCATGCACACATTTGGAATCAAATTTAGTCGACGTAGACAAGTTTGGTGTGAGCATCAGTGTCTACCGTTGTCATCTGTGTTCAGTTACTGCACCCACGTCAAAGACGCTCACAAATGATGATCACAAACAAAGTCAGTGTCGTCACAGCAGAATTCGTTCATTGCAGATAGTCAAAAGGGCTTTGTAGTTTGTTGCTAGAATTCAGTTATGATCATCCCCTCTCCATTCCGGTCACATTGCTTATCTAGCCACGCATGACATTAGGGTTCCCGCAGTTCACATTAGGGCAGAAAATTTTCCTGTCACTGCCGTGGTTAGATTGGAATCGAACGCCATTCACATCTAGGCTGGGAAATCAAACTGGGCCACCGCGGACTTCATTTAGTTCATGAGGAACTTACCCAGACTAACGGTTAATTTAACCTGCAAGTTATGTATCTGAGTGGAATCGGCACCACACTCACCGTCGATTCGAATCCCTGATCTGTGATCAATTGTTACAGTGACGATGCACAAACTTACTTAGTGGACGACAGATCTGAGGGAATCTGGGTTTCTGGAAGGCACGCAAGCAGATTTCCCTAATTCTACTGTTCATATTTTTCACTTGGACAATATGATTTTAACATCTGCAGCCAAATGTTATTGCGGTTTGTGTGGATACATATGAAAAAGGGATTAGCTCTCAGTACTTTTTAGGTTCTCCCTTGCGTACATGTTCATACAACTTTGCTCCCATCTCTGCAGCGGCTAATCTGTCAACCTAACATGAGTTAGTATGTCCCAAGACTGATTATCACGAGTGTTTGTGCTATCTGTTTACGAGTTGTTTACGAAAAAACGAGGTATAGGAGTTACCTAATTTGGTACGTGACACTAAAATTGTTGGCACGTGTTTGTTAAAAGGTCCATTTTATCCGTCCAAAAACCGCCTTCTTCCTCGATAAAAACGATTTATCCAGTAAGACTGAGCGCAACTGTCCAGAACGGCTACTTTTTCACCTGCCTGACCTTTATTCCGCTGTGTTCATTGGTGGATTAGTGACCTTAACTATTATCTTCGGTAACTGACCATCCATTTTCTGATTCGAGGATGTTTTCAGGTCACCATATAATTCACTTTAATTTTATCCTTGTCGCACACGTTTTTGGTGCGCAACAAAGCTGTTTTTGCACTCGTCTTTTGGTTTCCCTTGGGAACAAATTACGGGGACAGTCGAGGTATTTTCGAGGACGAGAATTTCGTGTTAACTGTTACAAGGTGGAGAGTTCGATTTTTGTCAAGTGAACTGTTATATCGAGGATGAACCAGCGTATTCCTTCGAGGGTTTACAACACTGTTATATCAAGTCGACAGCCATAGAGATTGATCAAAAGCATCACATTCTGCTACGATACATTAGTCCCTACAGTAATCAGCGGAGAGAACATAAGTTTAAGTTGGTTGTATGTTAACTAAAAGTAATTGTTTTTGTACCCCACAACGTTGTCGAAAGTAAAAACATTGAAACAATTTATCGTATTGATTTCTAACAGAAAGCGGCTTCTCACAGACTTGTATTGATCAACGGTTTTTGTCGTCTTTCCCTCCATCATTAAATGTTTTTTTAGTAAACCAAAAGATGAAAAAGTGTGGTGGAAGATTATAGATAAACATTAAAATGCATTTTCTATTTAAACCCAGAAGACAGTTGTGCACTTTAGAGGAGGGAACTTAAAAGCTAATTTGTCAGACAGAATTTTGTAAAGTGCATTTTCCTTCCATTTTCACAAACCCACTTTTGTCTAGGTAGACAAGGATTAACCTCTACTTTCACCTTCTATGATCATGTTAGTCCACTCTGAAGACAAGAATCTCACCATCAGTAAAAGTAGTTCTTGATGAGAAGTGAGCCTTTGTAAAAAGGAGTGACTACCAAATGACGATCCAACTTAGTGGTTTTTTCAGTCACCCTATTTGTTCCAGTGAAGGCGTAGAAGGCAGTCAACGTAATATGACTATTCTCTATAAAATCACTTCAGTAGAGACTATTACCTCTTCCCTTGCTTAGTAGTGACAGTACGAGTTTTTTAATTACAGATCGATTGCCGTGAGTAAGAAGTAAGTAGTTGAACACACCTCCCGAAAAATTGTTTGCAAAAATCCAATACATTATCTAAAAGAGTGATTCTACGGGCCTGACAACGGTCTGAATACCCGGACTCATTATTTTTTTTGTTTTACTGAACGATATGTTAAAAATGGCCGTTTGAAAACTGCTGGAATCATTTATCTGAACTGGTTAGATCAAGGAAGGCAGCAAGATGTTATTCGTCCATTTTGTTTCAAAGCTTCGCTGAATCCATTTGGATAAATATTGCACGAACATCAAGACTCAGTCTGTTCTGTTTCTCCTACAGAGTGCTACTTCGATCAAAAGATGAACTATAGGTTTCGGTATTTCAAATTGCTTGTCCAATCGGTTGTCCGCATAGATTCTGAGCTGTGCTGAGATCTGGACTGCGGGTTGGCCTTTCTGCGGAAAATGTTTTGATTCGTCTTAAATTTCAACATTGTAGCATCAGCAATTTCAGTAAATTCGGTGATCCACTCTCTCATAATGTTGCATTTGGTGTTGATTCAGCGACACCAGCGTCGCTCTTATTTTTTCGTACTGATGGTTATGTTAGATGTGTATCGGATTACTTGACGATTGTCTCGCTCTTACACAACAATAAAAGTAAATCCTTTTATTCTGACAATTTTACTTAATGTAATGCTCAATAAGTGATGATTTGGTGATTTCTATACTAACACAGTAAACTGTTTTGTACTAAACAACAACCTTTCTATCAGCTGAGCTAAAAACTGCCTCGTGGCATGCTCAGAAACACTAAATTACGATCATTAGTCCTAGCTCACAACACTGCTGGTTGTTCAGACCTCGCTTGCTGATTGATACACTCACAGCGAGTAGACAATAGTCAGGCATGTGAGCCTCGGGGTAGGTATGATTTTGTTTCATACGAAAAGTGTACAGTTTACGGGTGTTGCGTAGATGGACTATTTGCAAACTGTCATCATTGGGATACAGCTATTGTTATATGTTGTTGACCAAAGCAAATACAACAGACTTATGAGGAAAAATACTCTCAGATATTCTAATCAATAATGATCGCGAGAGGCAACATAGAAACCTTTTGTTCTACGCCAAGTTCTCTCACGCGTGTTCAGCCTGCGGTCTTTTCCGCACTCGACACACAGAAAAAAACCAGGAATTCAAAACCAGGACAACAAAACGTGGTATTTAGTATGAACAACTGTGACGCTATATATGTAACCGGATTTCCATGCAATTGTTAAGCTTGATGCAACCATAACTGCCTGTAGGTAGCACGCTAAATGTCACCCTGCACAAGTACTGATAATTAGTGAGAATAAGTTCATATTCGCAGAAAGTTTGCAGACCAAAGAAAGCTGGGAATGTTTATATACATTTGAATCAGTGTCGTAAAATGTAATAAGAAAAGACACATTTGTATATTTCTCCAGTTTCAGAGAGTCAACGGTATTGAGATGACAAATGAAATAGTCGGAGGATAAGGCGTGAAACAGAAACTCAACTACTGTCTATCAAACGTGAAACAGTCGCACTGCAACAAAATACATACAACAGTTTGCTAGCATTACCAGTGAGAGGTCGAGATGATCTTCATTCTACCAAGGTGGTTCTGTTGATTAAATTATTCAAATACTCATTCAGAAGTCTTCGCTTGAATTCAACTACCAATGATCCGCTTACGACAGATTCCGGTAGGTTGTTTCAAAATCAACACTGGCGGATGCGAACTATGTCCTCTTGAAGTCGAATAGTTCACGTGATGTCACTTGACTGAGTTACTCCTTAAATGGTTATCCTCGCTAGGCATGGGTATTTTCCTCAAAGGATTTTGGGGTTGAGAGATGACTGTGTACACAAAATTCAGATCTCTTGTAATATGCCAGTAGCACATTCAGAACTGCCCCAGTTCTATCAGAGTAGAGTTGAAAACGCAGTGTTGTAACTTGTTTTGTACCTTCACGGTGCATCCTTTCAAAATAACCAATGTCCTTCACGACAGAAGGACCACGAACTACAATTTTTAGCTCAAGATTAAGGATCGCTAGCGTAGGAAGAGATCGAAACTAGTGGGCGCGCACAGATTATGTTTGGACCATTAGTTCGTGCGCATTGGTTCTGCCCACCTCTCAGGTCGTTAAATGAAATTCGTGCACGAAACTCCCAGATCAACACAGAGTCAATCGAACAAAAAGAATAACTGTATTTGAATATAACTTTATCATATCCCTGCCTCTTCGTCCTTTCTGGTTGTTGTTACATATCGCGTAATACATATTTGAATATAGTTTCTGCATGCTGTTTGGACTGTATGTCACACTAGCAAAGAAACCGTCCATACAATCTGCTGGGTAGCCTAAATACCAGGTTGAGGTTTTTGGCCACTGGCACATTGTTACGAGGAAGCTGAGGGTCACCTGGAACCACCATACTCAAGATATGCTTGTGTGTGGTGATGTCAGTCAGAAAATGCTCTGTGAAGTCCGAATGTCAGAGGTGAATCATTTCGAAGTTAGCCATATTAAGCAGATGCCGGCTGTTTATCTGCCAGGAATGTAATACGCTTACATCATTTTGTACATTCTCATCTTTTGTCAGTGTATCTTCCATAAGCCAGGACTTCAATATCATCAGCTTAAAACAGCAGCAAGAACTTGATAAACTGCGAGATTGCGCATGAACAGAATACAAGGGAGTTCTTGTATAAAATCTAGTGGCATATCGCTAGTAGCTGCCTATCAATCTGACAAGGCTCTGTTCACTCTAACATTACGGAAGCAAGCTTGGAGATAACCGATGGGTCACAGGAGTTGGAGATTATCCGTACCGTAATTAAGAAACCGTATGTGCAGCGTTAAATAGCCTACCAATATGACAGTCTTAGGGAAGTCGGAATAATCCACATCGTCCTGTTTGCCTTTATCAACCGCTTCTGTCTCAGCTTCCCTAGTAGCAAATAGATTGGTAACAAAAGAGAATCCTTTTCAAAATCCTTGACGAGATTAAAGCAATAGTAGAAACCGAACAAAATGTTTATGTAACTCAATGTTTCACATACGTCCATAACAATAATGAGAATAAAGACAGACGAAGATATTCTCGATAATTCATCTTTAGACGATAGGGATAACGACTGAATTTATTACAGACAAACTAGGTCAATGGTCAACCACTTGGCGATGGCTTGATTGACCCATTGCGTCACGCACGTACATTGGTTTGACCGCTACCGTTGGCCAGCAATCCGGTGGGTTGTAGCCACGGTAGACAGCGCGGGAACAGAACGCTTTCGGTGATGTAACATTGGGTCAAGCATCCTCATTCCAATAGCCTCGGTAATACAAAGAGTTCTCATTCGGAAGGCTTTTGATGGGTTACTTGGCAGGCTATAGACCACTTGTAAGATTGATTAGTGTTCATCTGGTATCCACTTTCAGCCAGATGATCTAGGATAGCAAAACTGGCCGATGATGTTTTCCCGTACCCCCAGCCACCGTGGATGGTGTTTTCGGATGCGTATTGAAAAGTGTCTTCTACCGGCTTGAAGTTGAGTTATCGAAAACATGTCATTTTCGTTCACGTAAATGATCCTTATTCATGCCCTCTCTGACTCTTAAGACAACCGATAATAATGTAGTCGGCCTGCAAGTAACAGACTCATTGCGACCACTGCCTCAAAGCTGAATGATACTGGATACATCTTCCCTGCATTGGGGCAACTTTCTTCCCACGGACTGGCTAAAAGCTCACAAAGAAGGTACTTCAGCACACTCTGTTAATATTAGAAGGAATATGAGAACAGGATCAGAAGATTAGTTTTCACGAAAGGTTGAAAGGCTTTAAAATGCGTTATGTCGGGCAAAAGTAATTGTTCTCACAGCATCTGTAATGTTAATACTAGATGAATGTAATGGCTATGAGAAGCCAGTTGTAAACATACTAAAATACTGGTTTGCATGATCTATGGTAGCTTCTGTATTTGAGACGACCATTTCATTTGTCTGAGGCAAGAGAGAAATTGCTCGACTGCTTCCGTTGATGGACACAAAAGTGCTACAGAACACTTTTAGATTCACACAAGATGTTAGTCAGATCAACCTGGCGTTGACATTTGTCGGCGCTCACAGACCACACAGTACACATCGTATCCCTTTTCAGGTTTCCCCACTTGGAACATGTTGCAAGCCGATCTCTCAACTCTCAGTGGATATCTCATGTGGCTCTGGAGCAGGTTCATGCACCCGGATTTTGTGCATTGACTGATAAAAACATACCCGTCGATGTCCTTAGTAACGGTATTCATAATAAACTGCCACAGATCTCTGAGTGACGACTAGATCAAGGCCTCAGACGAAAATTTATCGTTAAGCTCCTTGTTCAAGAATATCCAGTCCGCTTTAGGAGGGACAATACTACTTCACCTGTTATTCAAAATATAGTGACACCGCGGTCGCTGCAACCAGGAAGATCATTACTTCACAAGTCTACTCATGTTCATCGCTAAGTGGACTATAATTTGGCTTTAAAGATTTCTGAAAGACCTTCCACTCTTTAAACCCTCTCACATTTTTTTTAGATGAGAATTCGAAACATCATTTTAGAACCCGAAAAGACATGATACCATTTTAACATGAACCCCGCTGGCCTCGAAGTCAATCTCAGAACAGTTAAAATCACTCATAAATCAAGTCTCTGAAACCCCTGCAGAGGTCAGCTTGCTTACGGCGTCATTAAGTAAGCGGCTACTGACCGGCGAGGTAGGCATGAGTCGGTAAGTTGCATCGGTCAGACAAATGGACTGCTGGTCAAAATGTGTAGTGTGTCATACGGTTTCAGGTGAGTTAAAAAAAAACTGGGCAAAGTACCGTAGATGGTTTGAGTCCACTGCCAATATAAAGAGCTACATTGTCACCTACCGCACACTGGCGATAGCGACGACACACAGCCATATGTGGTACACTAGTGTCCTCGTCTTTGACTTCTGCTATATACCGTTATACCGAAACTAGACGGTTATAACTTACCGCATTCCATTCGAAACTCCCCATTTTGTTGAGGATAGACGTGGCACTGGCAAACAATCAATTAGCTGAGGTCACAAAAGGGTCTATCACTGATCACCTAGATCTCTGTCCACTTTCCTCTCTGGAAAGCTAGCCGCATCTTGCTACACTGATGTTCGTGCTACCGTCTTCGGTTAAAGGTGGTTGCTGCGTCGTATTTTTTGTTTGCTGATTTGTAGTGATTGTTGAAGCATTACTCAAAGCTATTTTATATGGACACTGATTATGTAGCCTCATACAACTCAGGGAATTCCCATCTGGTTTCCTGAGGTGTTTGATAGGAACAGACTGGGAGCTGAATTTTGAACGAACGTCTACATGTAATATATAACGTCCACTCACAAACGCAGTCGTCAATACGGTTGTCTTGTTTAAATGTGAATTGAGGTTCAAATCTTAATTATGGTACGATATGGTAGATATAATCTTCAGGGTAGCCCTTTACAGACGGAAAATTATGAGTTTGTGTTCACCGGTCGAAAGTGCACAAACCAATCATAGCGCTCTTGACTGAGTGGTTCCATTGGTCCAACAAATGCCACTCAGAATGGGCCCCTGAGGTTTCAATATCCAGAGTTTGTACAGTACCTCCTCACAATCCGTAAACCGTTGATTTCCTTATTACCATATACAAAAGTGTTTGCAAATTTGAAATAATCTCACTGTCATCATGGGAGCAATGTCACAACATACGTCGCAATGTATTAACACTTCATCTCTTCTCATCAGTCGCAAACGTAAAACGTGCAGGTTATATTCATAAGGAAAGTAGGGACAAACAGTGGTTAGACTTGTATTCAAACAAACCGGGCACTATGTAATCAAGACCAGGACAACTCGATAGTGTGATTAAGTCACGTCTGTACACACAGTGTTGGCTGATAAGTTCGGATAAGCAACATTTCGCAAAAGGTCGGTAATAATTGAATCCATTTGTTACTAGACGTGCGACTGTCGCGGTAAACCGTCCTATGTACAACATGGGTTGGTCAGTGTATTCAGTTTTCCAGTTTTTGTCCAATTGGTGTACAAACACGTTTTGGTTCAAACCTTGTTTCACACAACCAGGCATATTTCTGCCTCAGATAAACTACAGGCATATGTTGAGGAACATTTCAACAAAAGGCTACCAAGAAGAATTATTTGAAACGCGATAAAGTGAACAGCAGCCGTGAACTTGTGTAAGTGGTTGAAAAGATGAATATATTCCTGTTTTGCAATTCAAATGAGGTTATGTAGCTGAGAATACCGTGCACAAATCAAAATCTGATCTGGCTTGAACGCACGCGGTTGTGCAGTTGCGTTTGGTTCACATCACTAGGGGACCAGTTCTTAAAGGTAGAAAACGCAGTTCGTCAAAATCTTGTGTCCCACGTTGTTCATCCGTTTATTCGCAGTCGCAGTGGTGTGTACACACACTGAACAGGTCTACAACTAACACGGTGTGTGGCCGGACACGTCCCATAATGGTTGAAACAACTGCTGACCCACCAGCGACAACTTGGTGAACTGGCTGCTCAAAATCCAACATCACTGATTGCTAAACACCTCACGAAAACCGGTCAACAAGTTGGTCTAGCAAACTCATTCAATTTGCCGTCGAAACTCTAAGCCAGTGGTTTTTTGCGAGGTGTTGTTTATCCGAACTTACCAGTGGACGTTGTGTTCGCAAACGTGGTTGATGCAACAACGAGTGGTCCTGATTACACAATGCCTACTCACTGTTTGTCCCTAAGTGCCTGGTGTATGTAACCTACATGCTTTGCATTTGGGGCTGATAAAAAGTGAACTGTTAACACAGTGCATCGTATGTTATCACTCTGACGTGATGAAGTTGTCAAAAAGAAGTCAGTACTTCAAAAACCCTAATGTTTCCACAGCTCCCAATCCCGTGTTTCAACTGCGATTAAGCTCACATTGGACCCCAGCTTGTTCATCAGTCTGATTAGTTGAACACTTTACAGATAAAAAGCCATAACCGGAATCCAATGATTCTTTTAAGGAATAATGTGATAGACGGTATACCACGATGTTAAATCTATCTTCAGGTATGTGTAATGTATAACTTATGGCATATTTTTGATCCACGCATGCAGGAAGTTGTCGCTCCCCACCATCTTCCTCTTATTCAATGTTTCGTTGTTGCGTGACTGTAACCTGGCACCTCCCTGCAGGATGTGGTCACTTATTTTGGAAGCATCTCCTAGGAAGATATAATTCGTTGCCGTAGCTCAACAGTTTTAGTCAGAAGTGCTTTTCGATGAGCAGATCCCCATAGAGAATGCATTATGAAGGGGTATATAATTGGAACCCATAAAAATAGTTCGTGGCTAAATTGAGGGGTAGAACTCCGCTACCGACCATCAGTTTACCATAGTTATCGCTAATAGCTATAGCAAACGACTCGTTGGAATTGTGTTATGTGATCTGAGTCTTACTGATTATCAAATGAGGGTGGACTGTTTGTAGGACGAACTGCGTGCAGTTTCATGAACGCATGGTTGATATACTAATGTGTATCATGGAATTGTGATTACGGGACAAGCACGATGAAGTTAATAATTAATATTTTGTCCTTGTGGTCAAGGTTAGTACAAAATGGAAATTCGAGGTGAACTGTGTCCACCCACACTGACGGAATGCGAACAAGTTACGCACGAAATTTGATATTCGTTTCCAGAAAATTAATAAAACCTTTGATGGATTTCTGAATTGTTCATTTTTTGGTTCACTGAACTTGCATCAGGTAAAACATAACAGACGCAATATTAACAACCAAGACTGATCAAAACCCGCACACCTAAATTGGGAGACACCCTGGAGACATAAGCATGGTATGCCGCTACAACCACTTTCTTACAAATTGGATTTATTGCAGGTTTACTGATAATCGGTTTGGAAGACTTTATAATTTAGAGAAGACCCAAGTGTGGGAAATTTGGACTTTGGTTGGATTTGAACCAGTAACTGAATCTCTTGCAGAGTTCGGTGGATTCCCTATGAAACGACTGACTGGGCAGGTACTTGAGCCCAGTGTGAAATTACAGATCTACTGGCGTGGGTTTATAGCACAGCTAGTGGGTTGCTTATCACATCTAAGCATACTGTTTCAGCCTCTGGTTCGTATGCAACCAAACTGCAAGTTTTTCCCAAGTGGGTCCATTCTAAATTATTTCAAGCTTGCTAGATAACCTATAAGTAACCTTATTAGTTTCCATCAAGTGGGTAATTTTAAGTGAAACACAGGTCAGGCATATGTTGAACAGCTCACCCTTGGTGTACTGTATCACATTCCAGTCTTCTGAATCGAAAACAAAGAAACAGGTTTACTTCATTTTATTTCCTATCACGATTCATTTTCGTGTACCCTTTTTGATTGCATCATAAAACTTATGCTTTTGCAAACTGTGTGTTTCTATCTCCACTCTGAAGGCTTACGCAAACAAATTGATCGTGTGGTGTTGGGTATTCCGATGTACCCAACGCTGGCTGATCGATTGTATAGTTTATTTAAAGCACTGGGTTCCCTCGATCCAATTCGTCAAAACAGCAAGAAGACAAACGTTGCGGGATGTTAACATTTCGATTTATCTCATCAGCTGCATACTAAATACATACAGAATATATATTAAAGGCGCATGGCAACAATAGTTGAACAGAGTGAATTTTAGTGTCAAAAGGCCGCTACCAGGGAAGGTGGACAATGTGAACCATCCATTTTTGCGCACACAACACTGGCTTTCTTTGTTTGATCAGCACAGCCTCACTGATGGCCAGAATTTTGGGGTTTGGGTGTCGTAGCAACACAGTAAACGACCTGGTTGGGTCGACGTTGTGACCTGTCTCCAGGATGTGCTTCCCAATTAACGATGCCGGGTTTTGCGTTCTGTTGTCCCTTTGACTGTCTGTTCGCTCAACACACTGAATCAACCATTTTGGGAGGTGTTCGGCCATACGTTGAAGCAAGCACCGGTCCGTTCTGCCGATATAGCTGTCATTGCAACTGCAAGTGAACTGATAAACGACATGTGAGACAGAATAGTCAGGTGTGTCACGTAGCGGCCTTTTGACCCTAACATTCACCCTGTTCAACTATTGTTGGCGTGCGCCTTTGATATATATTCTGTATGTACTTAGTATGCGGCTGATGAGATAAATCGAAATGTTAACATCCCGCAACGTTTGGTTTCTTGCTGTTTTGACGGCATAGTTTATGTCTGCCTCTCTATAAACTGTATGTGGGCGATATTCTGATAATGTTCTGTGATTCGATTATTAATCAGTTGTAGGATATCCGCACCAAATTTAGTACGAATGTAGTCAAACAGTTTGGGCGTCGTGGTTAACATGTTATTGATAAACGGATTGAGAATAACACAACGTTACGAGCAAGTTGTAATACTCTACGTTTCAACCACCTCGGGTGGCCTTCCTCAGGAAGGCCACCCGAGGTGGTTGAAACGTAGAGTATTACAACTTGCTCGTAACGTTGTGTTATTCTCAATCCGTTTATCAATGTTCTGTGATCTTTTGAACTGTGTTTGTCATAGCCCATCTTATGGTGAGGATGCATTACTCATCGAAGGAAAGGATGGTTAAGGGAAATGCTGGACGTAACGAAAGGTTATTTGGATCCACCTTGCTTTGCACACACACTTGAGGTAAAATACAAACAAAAATGTTACCGAATTCATGATATCTATGCCTTTATGACTATAGTGAAAGGTGTTGATTGGCTTGGATGAACGTAAGATCAGACCAATCAGCAAAGCCAGATCTACCTGTCAATAACAATGTGACATGACAATCAACTAATAATGTACATAGACTGACGTGAGTGAATATGATAACTGACACCCAGCAATCAGCTAACACACGAGAAAAGACCAAAATCCCAGTGACATCACCGAATCAAAAGTGAACAGGTATTCTAATGGAATAAAAGTCACCTAGCATTGGGGGAGTAAACCAGTTGATCATTAGCTTTGGATATTTATTATAAATACAGTCCCAGATTGCACTACAACCAGGGTGGATTGGAGTACAGGTTTGGGTTTGAGTTCAAGGAAGGCCACTTGACGATGACTGCTACAGGAGAGAGAAAATTTTGAAAAATGTCTCACTTTTAAACAAGTACCCAGATAATTGTGCTGACTTTCAAAACAAGAGAAGACTGGGCAAGGCTGTTGGGCTTAAGATCCTAAAGAAACCTACTCCGGTTAGATGCATCTTTCAAAACTGATACCGTTAAGAATGATGTAACCCGGAAAGTTCAGTTTACTTCCATTAGTACACACCGGGTTTTTGAATTACCGTTAGAACCTTCTACTCTAAACATTGCGCACATTATTCACAATCGCACTCGATCAAAATGCTTTTTCACTGCCTTATATGTGGGTCTAAAAATCGCGTCGCGAAACCACACCGTACAGAGAGGGATTACGGATGACCGATCGTCATAGTGGGTCTTGACACTCATGTAGACTGGCACAGTTGGTATAACATCTAAAAGATAAAGTATTCATCGCACACACCGTTGCAATCCGGTAAGCCCGCGTATCCCGTATTCTGGACGGTCAAAGCACGAATGTATTTCTGTTAACTTATAACATGTTCCAGTGACGATTATGGCAAAGCACATTCAATTCTGACACACCATTGGCATGGTGGAGCAGGAAACAAGGCTAGTTAGACAAGCTGCGTAATAACTGTTGACATCAAAAATCGGAATACATTTCTTTAGAAGTATGGCAGCTTTAAGCGTCAGAAAGGGCACACGTTCGTATAATCGAACTGAATCACACATCAGTTGAGTCCTCACCATGTGAGCATGTATGTTCAGAACATATCCAACCCACTGAGAGCACGACTTAGAGAAAAAAATATGCGTTTTCAATATCATTCAAGAGTAACTGACCTCTTTGATTATAGTTATTTTAGATTGACCACTATCACCAGAGCGTTTGGATCTGACACATTTTCAGAACGCGTCTTCCGCAAATATTCTACTCATATTTCTATGAAACGTCGGTTTTATCCTGCTTTCCACAAACCACTCCCACGACGAAATTAACGAAGCTTGGTTACCGTCATCAGTGAACATAGTAGTCCATCGGGAGGCAAAAAGGCCGTGACCTTTTTGAACATGGACTGCGTATGCGTCGTTCAGTACGGTGAGACATTTTATGTATACAGGATGAGTTGGTCAAACCAGTCCAATCGAATGTTGAGGGCAGTTTCGGTGATTGGTCATTTTTATGATTTATTTGGGTTTTCTGTTTGACTTACGACCTCGATAGGATGGGACTATTGACAATAATTGTAATGACGTCCACACTGTTAGGGCAGATGGGTATCTATGGCAAAAATGCTTGAACCTAATTCCAAGTGTTCGCAATGACACAACAGGTATGTAGTAGAGAACAGGGAACCAGAAACCCGGCTTCGACTGTTGCAGGGTTCGTCATAGGAATGGTTCCCGTTGCTTACCCTACCAACTTTTCTACGTGTTATTGACCGCGCCTTACGAAGCGGCCCCAATTAATAATCGCCGTCCAGTAAAGTGCGTGCACAAACTTGTGCATTTCAGAACTGACATCATTCAGCTCCTAATGCAAAGTCCAGTAGTATCACTTTCTACTGTTGGTGAAACTTATGTAATGAACCTATCTAAATTATCTTTCTAGATGAAGAATGCCACCCGAGCTGTGTCATCTTTCATTACAGATAAGGTTAGTCGGGGAAACTCCACGTTTCAGTTCCCATACTGAGCTGTATTGGATTGTTAACAGAAACGCAGCCTGATAAGAATTACATTTTGTACATAATTTATTCCATATGACAAAGAAGTTTGACAAACTAGAATCAGTTGTCCCTATTAAAAACTCGCTGTGACCCATAGCGTCTAGACCATCCTATCCGAATGACAGTTCTGCAACTCGCTATAGAAACCGATAGAACTCTCTACACTCGTCGATCTGGCCTGGAAAGCAACACGCAAAATGTCTCTAAATCAATTTTGCATCTGAGTGAAAACGGCTGAGTGGGTGAATTGGCAAATGAGCCAATCGGGTTTCAAAAAATGATCGGAGAGTTTTCTATCACTTACGGGGTTGATCCAGTGAATCGACGAAATACTTTCCACTCGTGGACCAGAGAAAAACGTCCTAAAATTAACAAAACTGTGAATCCTTCTTTCGTAAAAGGAAAATTTTAATGCGGTCACTGAAAAATCATATGAACTCAATGTTGCTAGACAAGCATACCTTGGTTATCATCTCAAGAAGACAGTATCAGAAGCAAGACGTGACTGTTGAAATCGGGACAGACTGCCAGTCGCAGAACTATGTACACATATAGAGCCTTATCTAAAAAACGGGAGGAACAGTTGTTCTTGACTGGTGTCAAATTAAACAGCCTGTTGTTAAAAGATTTGTAACGTATATGCCTAACGATCTGGGTTATTCAGGAAGCCATCTCCTGACCGGCATGCTTGTCGACTGAGACCCGATATACTTGATTCATTCATGCGTAACACTGCTCGAAAAGCCAAGGCAGTACTACATAAGAAAGTTTGTTATATACGGATATTTAACAGTTTTCAAGAGAAAAGCACCTTTATGAGTAATATGATCCGTGTTTACATAAGTAGTGTTCGTCAGTTTCGTGTATGGAGACGCATAACACAACAATACGATATACGGTGACTTGGTGTAGTGGTTTTCACTGTCCTTTTGAACAAGCCTAAAACATAGACCTCTGTCACATAATAACAGTCTAACGTTGACTATCTAAACTTTGAAGCCGCAATTCTATTAGGAGAAAATTTATCATACAACAGTCCTTTTCACTACATGAAAAAATCGTAAATCCGTTTCCTTAATTTTTCTGAAACCACCTCCGGTAAATTCGCAAACCAGTGACTTACATTTGTCGTTTTGTAAGCATCATAAGCATTCACCACAGACTTGGGATTCCTGAAAGATGAAATCATCTGTTAGTCTTTACTTTCAAGTCAGATTTTGCATCCACGCCAGATTATTGGATAATTTCCTCCAAACTTCACACTGGTCACATTTCTTCCACCTGTGTTTTGACACATACAATTGTGTTGACATTTCTTGCCGATTATTGAAGGAAACCAATAAAAATGCCTTCCAATGCACGTCCATCACCCCCTGTACCTACACCTCGATTTCCTTTGGTTAAGAATATAGGGGTTAGTCTTTATCGACACATTCTATTCACTTCAAGCTACTGAGGATTCCACCAAGATTAGAAGAATTTCCTGTTATGCTCGGTATCTAAGATCTTTTAGCCTTGTGTATTATCTGACCAGTTGATTTGTTAAGGTCTGTATACTCCACCATCAGGTGTGTTCTTCACCAGCTGTCCTTACTGATTTGTTATCAGATGTCACACTTCTTGTGAGACCCTCGAAATATCTCGCACACGGTAGACAACAATTCGCCCATTCCACTGTTTGTTATCACTCGTTGACGCACGAAACTAATGTAACAAAACTTGGGAATTTTATTAGGATCTTTCTAAAAGTACTTCTACATCCTTTACTAAATCCCGATACAGACATTTATTTACACGCGTTCCTCTTCTTTTCTGTTGTTCCTTATTTGTTACCATGTCGGCACAAATCCCGATTTATTAATCTTGAATTCACGTTTTTTCTCAGCCGATACTAATTGTGACCGTTCATCGAATTCCCCAGGAGGCTTATGCCAGCAATTGTTGGTGTGTGACTCATTCTAATTGTCCTTCGTTTTGCTGAAGAAGAGTAAGCAAAATACCGTAACTTTATCTCATTGGATACACCACACTCGGTATTGACTTGAGTTACCTCAAGTGGACTGGGTAACCTGATAAACAAACAGCAGAAGCATCAACGTGTTTCTTCGGTTAGTTTAGAGATGACAGCCGATACTACAAAACTTTGAGTCTAAGCGAAACTGAATCTGTAATACGATGGATCCTTACCACAGTATAGCAGAAGTTGAAAACAGTAGATTTATCTAACTGTAATCTCATTGAGATCTACTGATGAAAATGCGCTCCGCCAACCGATTCACTTAGGTTAGTAATAATTAAACCAAATGCACTGAGTAGTTGTAAGTATTGGTTGGGGATTGAAGCCTTGAATAAACTATTCCTATTCCCAATAACAGCATATTAATTAAGATTTTCACATTAGAGACTTACCAGTGATAACATTCTGTTCTACCCTTGTTCTTTAGTTTTCATCAACACTTGTTGGCATCCACGAGTGTAGCATATTCTTGACCTTTACACGCTTCTGGATTGTGTTCTGTACAGATTGAGCAAAATTTGATTCAGCAAGGACTGAAATGGTATGTTCAACAGCACTGCCAATCACTCCGTTTGTCTGTCCCGTATTCTGTTATTTCGTGGACTTACTCAATTATACTGAGCTCACAGGGAGTTCTAGGTGTAGATTGGTGGGCACTCCTTCTTGGGGATAAGATGGCGATCCTCAGTTTGCCTAATGTTAAGAATCAAAAGTCATTATCACCGTAAACAGCCTCATAGTTCTCCTAAGGAAATATCATCATAACATAGAAGAGACTCATTTGCGAAAAATCTGGACTTCTGCTGCATTCGAACCAGCGACAGAAACACCATGTCCAAATGCGGCAAGCGCTCTACCAGCTGAGCTACAAAACCACGCCGGAATATCAGAAATTTCACAATTTGACCTACCTATCAGTAATCATGATAACAAACTTAAATGAATGCCACTTTGATCTTTGTCACAGAATGCATTCACACAGAATGAAGGTAGCAGATCTGGTGTTTACCTTACCTTATCTTCGGATCCAAAATGGTTAGGAGAATGTCAGAGTTCATGGGCGGCAAGGTAGGAAAATGAGGTGACTGCAAGTAGCTGGATCGGTTTCGTTTTCATCACTGCGTGGTTAAGCTCGTCGTCGAACAATGTTAAATAAACTCTTGGTTAGATATAAACTGGAACTGATCATAACATCCAGATAGGTTCCGTGTAAACGAAACAGCGTAGAACTCACATGAGGTCGAAGGAAATAATAGCAAACTGAAGGACTGTTTTTGAAAACCGCTTCATGGTTCTTACAGGATGCCATCACAACACGATCATTTATTGGCCAAACCTTGAGTTTTTAGGTTACATTTAGTTCATCAGCCGTGGATTGTAAACTTTCGAGTTCACTACTGCATATCCACTTACCGCATACCAGATGAACTTGGAGGTTATCCGGTAAACTGCCATCTTTCCCCCTATCTTTGTGTCATTTCCACGTCTACTTAAACGTTAACATGTACGGCGCAGCATGCTTCTATTTTGCCTGATCACATGCTCGGACGAGTTGGTGGTGTAGGTCGTATCGTTTGAGAATGAAACTGAGGTGAGATATGAATAATCCTCTCCATTTTGGATATGAGGCGGTGAATTTTACAATTCAAAACATCTTATTTGCATTCACAGTTTGTCATCAGTTAACGTCTGGGAGTCATCATCCAGCAGTACACCACATTTAGCTGGCAAATTTAAGTCACGGGACGTATTCCGCAGAATATTCCCTTCAGCGCAATAGAGATAGTAAATGAATCGTTTGCACTAAGAATGACGAACCCTGCTGGATCACAAATACTTTGTGAAGGGCACAATGTGGGTTTCCATTCATGTACCCTAAATACGATACGGATAACTACTATCGCAGAAACGCTAAAATATGTTTTCGTCCGTTCCTTTGGGGAGATTCTATAAGTCCGAGAAACGTAAGACTAACCAGTCAACTGGGCAACATAGCCTTAATGTCAACAGTAGCAATGCCTAACTGTCACTGATTAGTCTGAGGCCAAAATTGTGAAGATATATCCGTAGTCACATACATGCGAATGTGGAGACGTACTGTGTTTTAAGGGAACACAGTAGTACAATTTAGTTTATGCAGTTGAAGATATAACTGGATTGAGAACACTGATTTATACGAACAGTTCAGAAGTATAACTTATCTAGGGTGTTAGCGTTATGGGACCCGCATGTAAGTAACAGTCAACCGCGTGGCATTTGACAGCCATGATGAACACATTTGAGTCAGAATTCACTGTGCAACAGACGTAGCGAGTTATGTGAACTAAAAGTCTGAGAACGTATTCAGACTTGTAAATTATCCAGGGCTTATGAAGATAAAGTAAAGATCACGGTGACCCTTACGTGAAGTGAATTCTTATTGGATCGGATTTTATTGAATTGATAAGATTACATAACGGAAGGAACTGAAGGAACTACTTAAGAGTCAGGAAGGCTGGTGTGTACAAGGGTTCCGATGAAGTAGATTTGGAGACTTACTAGACACAACCAGTTAATTTGTCAAGCAGCCCCCAAAAAAGGAGAACTGATTGGCTTAAAGTATATGAACACAACTGAAGTTTTGTCAAACGTACAGCCGACACAACTCAGCAACTGGATAGGACAGTAGACCAAAGACAATTTTGAAAAACTGTGTGATCAGTGACAGTACAGAAGTGATCCTGAACTCCATGTTACGTGAATCTTAGAATTGGACTCCAAAATATGTATGTCAAGACTGCGCTCGGAAACGTCGACATGTGACATTTTCACAACAAACTCGAGTACTGCACTGCGACGTAAGGACAACCGGAAGCCCGTTGTACGTTGTCCGTATGTTGAATGGCTTATGTGATGTCGTAGTTTCGCCGAGTTAAACCAAAGGTAATAAATTTGGCTGTTAAAGTGTGGATGTTGTAAAAACCGTTTTGACTTGTTTGGCGTAACCTGCAGGCTAGAGGCAAGTCATTTTTAGCTTGCCAATAATACACGAAAAGCTGCCCCAATTTAAATAATTGACATGTTTAGGTTTTAGCAAACGAAGTGTTTTGATTTGTTTTATTGTCCTCTACTTCATCTTTTTAATAAGGATGCTACATGGTACGAGCTTTAGGCCACAAACTTGTATATTCAACTCAATTTATGTGTGTCAGTGAACCGCGTACTGACGAAAAGCGTTCAGCGTGGAGCGTCCCAGACGATGTATTGAAAAACCCAGGTACCAAATTAGCTGCCGTTGTAGAAGTGCCATTTGAGGACATATTGACTAAAACTGTAGCGATCGTTCCCAGGTAGTGTTTTTCTACTCGTACACAACGTTCTACTGGCTAGTTTGGCAAGAATGAACCGGCTTGAATTTGATAAAATCAAATGGCAGTTGGTTGTCTTTACTGTGTCGTTTGTGTTGAAACAATCATAAACCGGTATAGTCAATAGATAAGGATAACAAATAGTTGCAAGCTGTGAGATTTTATGCATTAAAATAATGAACAACAACGACCTCAGCACATTACTTGAACGTATCGTTTGGTGTCGTATGGAATCGTTTACGTCCACATTAAGATGGGGCTATCCGAAAAATTGTTGGGCTACAGAACTAACAGGTTGGCTTCACTCAACCTGTCAAGCTTTCCTTACCGAAATCAATGGTCTACTTGGCTGCAGGCTTTTGAAAAATGCAGAATGAAAATGTCATCATAGTTAACCTTATCACCTGCTTTTATCTTCTGTTCTGTAGTAGTGATTATTTCAGTAACCGACGCAAATCTATTTCGGAATTTGTTTTATTTGTTTGCTAGTGATGAAAAACCGTAAATGGAGATTAGTCAATGTTTTCAAGGTTTGGAAAGCAATCAATGACAATTTAATCGATCTGTACTTAACAGACTCGTTGACAATATCACTTTGAACGGTGGCTACGGTGGGGCAAACTCTCAAGAGACTGATCGATTAATTCGAAGTACTGTTTTGTCAGCTCCATAGCGTGCTGATTTAATACCGTTGAAGAATGGAGACAAAGGTCCGAGGCTATACTAACAGAAAGTTTCGATATATTTTAAAAAACGCAATGGACATCGTAACAACTAACGATTTAAAGGGACCAGAAGTGCTGCGTTTCTAGATTTACAAGCCGGATCCATAAAACTGTCGCCGAAAAAGTGTGGGAAGTGTTAATCAAAAATATCTTCATATACCTTAATTGAAATGGTATTTGCACGAGTATACGACACAGGTATAAAACTTCAGAACACCCATATAGAGGAATGCAAGTTTTTTGGGTGAATGAACCCAGTTTGGTTTTCATTGTCCTACGAGCCTAAGAAGGGCGGTTCGTGAAGAACAAACGGAAATTACAGTTACAAAGAATCACGGGTCGAATTTGTACGCAATCGATGGTATCGAAAAATCTGGTCTGATGAAATACTTTTCAAACCAGTCGTTACAATTTCTGAGAAATGAGATCCAGCGTGCAACACGTACCGTATGCCTATACATAACGTATCCATGTCCGAACAAACGATACATTCAGGCCCGCTTTAGAATGAAAAACATTCGGTTGTCTGACTACTTCTCGAAATGATCTGTGAGAATTTCACTTGCGTGCTATTCAAGATAGCGACGACATTGAGAAAGTTGCTACGGTCAATGATGATTATAAACACGGTCTCTTTCATTTCAGCCGTTCCTTGTCATTGAATTTTTTAATAAGCATCCACCAAAACTAGGTTCGGTGCTCCATGTGAGCAACAGTAGATTTCAATCGGCTCTCGGAGAATGTAACCTGCAAACTGTACAGTTGACAACCTTCAGTAGACTGGTTTCTACAAGCACTTGGCTGCCCTTCCTCCCCAAAGAGTCGTAAGATAGCTTTTTTGACTAACATTATTTTTCTCAGCGACAAAGCGCAGAATGCAAAAAAAATGCGCTCCGCCTTTTCATTTTTTACACCATTGGTTTAGATTTGTTTTCACTTGTTTAATCTCACTCACTTGCCTCATACTGAAGAGTTTTTTGAGTAATAGCCTTCTCAGTTGATCAAACTTGATGATCGGTATGACATAGGCTAATCTGTTTTATAGTCTATTCTAGAAAGTAATAAGTTTTTGCATGGTCAGCAAAAATTGTCACAGACATGTGATCAGTGACAACAGAACGGAAGTGCTAATTTTATAGTATTTAACCATAACCTCCAGTGTCAGCCAGAAACAGGCGCTAAACTGAGGTGTTCTTATGTTTGTTTATTTTGCAAGCTCATTGTTTTGGTCTCGGATGTATTGTGTGCGTTGACTGTCTGGGTCAATGTGTGTATGTGTGCACAAGTCACCACTACTTGTTTGGGTTACGTGATCGCGTGACAACTCGACATATGCGAACTACGTAATGCGCGAGTAATGTACCAGCCTGAAGACATCACGAATTATGATGGTCAGGACGAAGCTATTTATTCACGTTTGCAAGCCTATCTACCGTAGTTCATCCGAATAGCGGCGTAAACCGGATTCTGGATATCTAGGGGAAACGAAGAGAATGACGTTTTAGAGTACAGGTTTTGACGCATCCATTATCCAAGAAGGAACGTGGCGACACTACAAGGAATAGATAACGGCAGTAGCCATCGTAACAGTCTGTATTCAGCACCAGAAACTCCCGGACTGATCCGATGGCGACGATGTAGATTTATCGAGCTCGTTAAAAGATAACGAAGTGTTTGCTGTTTACTCATTCGGCCCAAATAATGAAAACAAACCGAACCACGCTTCGGGTTGATGTTCGTCACAATACAGGCAAAACATTTTCTTTCTTTTAACCCTTTTCGTGTGGAGATGTTGCGTCCGCTCCTGGAATCTGCATTATTGGAGACATTGTTGATAGCTCCCCAGAGCTTTATAACTTGGGTAGCAACCTGCCGGTGGATCCGTCCGTGGACTGTGAGTTGTGAGCTCGCGTGACAAAGCTTAGGGCTGTTTTTGGGCGTCTTGGATTGCGTGTCCGAAAGAACCACAATCTAACAACTAAAACAAAGTTGCTCGTCTACAGCTCGATTTTGCTGTTCACACTGTTGTACGACAATGCAACTTAGATCTTATTTTAATAGAATATGTGATATCTGAACCCTTTCAAGTCGCAGTGTCTGGGGCAAATCTTGTGTGATACTCAGTCAACGTCGTTGGTTAGGGCACGTCTGTAGGATGGATGACGAACGAACCCCGAAACAACTGCTTTGCAGCAACTGAAATCAGGAGATCAAAATCTCGGTGGTCGGAAACCGAGATACTAGGGTGTTATCCAGGTAAGTCTTCCGTATTGTATTTCTGGTTTTAGACTTCGGGAGGAACTGACCTGGAACCGGATGGCCTGAGGGGAGTACGACCCGCACGGGCGTATGAAGGACCAGTGAGCAACAGTTGTGAGGTCATGGATTCCATTGCGCCGCACGCAAGGGAACTATGGGTGCCGTAGGTTGTGGTGACATCACAGGATGGCACTACGATGGAGGTGGTCGGGAATACGTTGTCTTATATTGTTAAGCCATCAGTACACTTAACATACCTTCAATTAAGAGGTGACGATTGCGCTAGGCGCAGGTAGGTTACAACAATTTGGAATATTTGTGTTTCACTTACCTCAATCAACGACCACCGTTGTTTGGTAAATCATTTGTTATGCTTCATAAAAAATTGAACCATGTTGGTGCCCTGTCTATTCCTTTTTTGGGCTTTATTGATACACTGTATGCTGAGTGTTTTGTTTATTTTTGGGTTCAAATTCGACTCTTTATTTTTCTCTTGAGCCCTACTCAGTGTCAGCTCCTCCCATGAACTAATTCTTGCCTTATGTTTTCACATCCTTCTTGCTATCCCACATTGTACTATTGGAATCTCACTATTTTTGCTCACAACAAATAAGGATTTCACTTTCAGGCCAGCTTACCAGCTGGCTAACCAACGCTGGTTGGTTGGACCATCTAGGTCTGCACTCATATGCCTCATGGTCTTATTCCTTCGGGTTTGCACTAGATGAGAAATGTGAAAATTGAATCGTAATTGGTGCAGCGTAAACTGCTTGAGACGACGGTTATTCGCAAATGTCTCCTGGTTTTCGTTACTATAACAGACCGGCCCAAAATTTACGTCTTCAACCGCGTATGAGTACTGTTCACTTGAATAGCTGTTTTCTCCCTCCCATCTGTCGTTTCCCTCTGACTTGCTCGACCAGATATATGACTTCTTAGTGAACTTGAGCAATGCGTCGGTTGATCCAAGCTTTTGCTTGCACTTTGTCCTCACGCTTGCGTGTGACTGATACCCGAGTTTAGTTTACTCGTTACAATACACGAGCTACATTACCAGTTGCTATTTGGACTTACAGGATACAACACATTGTCAAAGGTACGTTTTTAGCAGTGGTTTACGAAGCCAGGAATTCACCAGCGGTAATTAAAGATCGGTTTTTGTCATCTGTGCATTTTTTAGGTCACTGACCTCATGTGTAATCTAGACGGGATAACCAAAGTGAATTCTTTCGTTGGGATTCCCTAATTAATTTTGATTTATACTAGAATCAGATTCAGTTCTGATGGTTCAAGAGTTCTTTGATTTTTATCACCAAACGTCATTATTGAAAACGTAGCCTTACAACGTGATAGTATGCACGTGCATTTTTTTTTACAAAATGTTCAATTTCTCCATCAGTCGTCAAATACTGCTCAACAGGTCAATGATTTCTGAGAAGTCCTAGTCGATGGGTCATCGATTGGAGTTAACAGACAGTAACTGTGTCTCCATTTCGAGACGATCGGGCAACCTGATCATTACTCACAAACGAAAGCGGTTGGGCGTTCATACATGATAATTCGGTCGTGCCTAACGTGAGGTCAATGGCACAGTGGTAAACACAGTTGCCTCATGAACAACGTGTCCGTGGTTCAAGTCCCGGCAGCGGTGACGACGAGGTCTAATGAGAGCGAAACTCGAGTCTAGTGTTTCTGTTGTTCGAAAGGGGCCGACTGGGAAGTCTATGTAAATGCGACCTCTGCGATCAATTGTGAATGATGATCAATTTATATGAAAACAAAAACCCCCTCACTACTCATCGGTTACTCTTATTGGTCAGGGATACAAACGTATTAGTAGAATGACTGTATCATATAAGATACGAGAAAAACTGATTAAAAACCTGACGTGAGACAGTAACATGAGTGGGAAAGAAAGCGTGAGGATGCAAGACTTGGCAATGAGGTGCGTGGCCTAAACAGTAAGAAACTAGATGTAAGTATAGAGGAAGAACCATATTTAAGTATTATCTGCAATGAGATTGGATTGAAGCAGTCTCTTGATCGGAGAAGGTTCAGCCAATCAATGTTCGTGTTGTTGTGACTGGTTGTACGGCCTACAAGCACACAAACGGGAAGGGAATAACGACCAATGAAACGGCAGATAATAGGATGAAGAGTAACGGTAATGGACAACGAAGTACGGACTATACGCGGTCAGTTAGTTTCTTCCCATCCAACCCATCCACCCAAGGCTACCGCATGAACACAGAGTAGAAGACTGACCTTCAAACAGAGCTTCTTTATGTCGCTCAGCCCGAAGACAACATAGTCATAAACTCGTTCGTATTTATAAGGGATGGGGTAAGCAACAAGCAAAGTTAAAGGGAATGGACCAGACAAAATTCTGGACAGTACAGTCTAGGCGTGTAGTCGGAATGACAACAACAGTGGTCAAGAGGGCTTATCTTGATTATGAAGACCGTAACAGTGCAAGACCATGGCGAAGGTGAGGGTCACTCACAATTTAACCTTGTTACTTGTGGTCACACAAAGTTTTATGGGGGACTGGTAACTTCCTCGATGGTGTACAAGCTGTCAGACGGAATTCTGGTCAAACTAGCGCCAACCAATTGTAGACGAAAATCATTTGCTTTTGAATGAGTATCTGGTCCAAACAACCGAGTTGCTAAGTGCAAGATCGCGGGGACAACGCAACAACAAACTGCTCAATCAAAATGTGAGATCATCCGTAACCTAATAGCAACCGTAAATACTACTGTCCCTCTATAGAAAGGTGCAGTTTTTCCGATAAATTAAGATAGTTTAGTGCCGCTCAAACTACTGTTCTAATTTCCTCCCGATTGGTAGCTCATGCGTTCACAAAAGGATAGTGTCGCAGCCACTGTGTTTGCACGTTGTTGTGTGAATTAATTGCTTCAGTCGGTGTATTTCTCTTTGTTCTCACCAGACAAAATCTATCATCCATTTCTTGTCAATGGCTCACAAACTAGCAAGTTTTCAACGAATGCCTGTTAGAAGCAGCGCTCGGGGAATACGGACACAACGATACAAGCAGTCTCAATATTCTCCCAACAATGTCGTCATACTTTTCTCCATGAAATTATATGAATGCCTCAGTTTGGAGTTGAACTCTACGCGCAAAGTTTGACAAACGAAGTAGTGCGGCTATTAAGTAGCAGGTGCAGATCATATATTTTGACATCGTACAAGCTGCAAAAAGACTGCAGGAAGCATCGTCAAAGTGCAGCAATGGTCCCTACTACTTAATGGAACTTAGCATTGACATCTCTAGCAGCCGAGATGGTCTGAGGTCGAATACCGCGTGCAAATGAGTGGTTTTGTGTCTGGTTTTGGTTAAATGCTCAAACTATGTATTGTTTCGTCGAATTAACAACCTTTGTGTCATTCGCGATCTTGGATCACGACAGTAGTTCCATACCTCATATTTTAGTGGACAAACAGTGATTACTGGACAGTCCGCGTAACGTCGAGAAAGAAAATGCGCGTGAAGGTCTGTGCCAGGAAGATTTTCGAGTTACACTTTAGTGAGCAGTGTAGTATTTACATTAAGTCAGTTTGCAAAATCGGATATCCCCACTATGATTATCGTAAGCCAGGCGATGATATTTTTAGTTATTATCTTCAGTGGAAGGAAGTATGGTCGACATTTTCTCGGCCTAATCTGAGTTCGGAAGAGCTGTGTGTTCCAAAGCTACAATGTTTTCCAAACTAGTAACCTGAGTACAGTGAACGAGTTATTTAACCTGACTGTTGCCACTTCTGAGCATTTCAACTCTACCGGATGCGATCCTGTCCGTTCAAGCGGACTGTTTTGCGAACGTTTAATCCGCAGCTTTGGAACAGTTGTCATTATGTGGCAGGCTAAAAAAACTTTGATCGCTGCAGGTTATATTATCTACGCTCTACTTTAACAACCGTTTGTAAATGCATTCGATCAGACGGCTGTTAACCTGTCCACACTATTCCTCAGCCAAGTGAGTAGTTAATATGCTGTTTTTGCACAGGCAGAATAGTTCAGTAAGTATCAGACCAAACTCATCTATCCCAAGTGGTTTGCAATTAACTTTCACACACAGCTACATCATTATGAGTTTCAGCTGGCGAAACTGTTAGTCCACAAAAGTCTACTTGTAACAGTATGAAACCGTAGTTAACATCCTACCACATAGTACAGGGAAGTGTATATCATTTATTCGACTCATTAAATACGGGGTGTAAAACGACCGTTGCAAACAACAAATAAATATCAGCATTTCATTTTTTTCCCCAGTAGTACCTAGATTCAGTGACCAAGTAGGTAACATCAGGAATTGGGCTTACCAAATTCATGGAAGTTTTGGGTCTAAATCATATAAATCATTTAGAGAAACGTAGCCGCGTAAGTTAAACTTGGTCGATATTGCCAAATCGAGGTAAACAGGAAACAAACGTCGTCATACGACGAGTTATCACAGATGTTGGAATTAAGGCCAGGTGGATAACGTCCCAAGGGACAAACTAGTATAGAAAACTCCCACAAAAGGAGACGTTCGAACAAAGTCCGTTTACTCATTGGCATACAGCATTGGTCCCCAAAGTCTAGATTGCCACGCTTGTCAGTGCTCAATTCATGTATGTAACCAGAACCATTTCAAACCAAACTGCACTCAAGTGTTGCTTCTTGCATTTTTCTCGCGGTTACTTCGATGTCAAAATTCATGTTGCTACCCCGCTACTGAATGGTAATGGTGTGGGTATTACAGTGAGATCGTTTGTCCTCACCACACTTGTAGCTGCAGCGATGCTTATATAGTCCAGAAATATCGACATCTGTCTCAGAAAATTTCAAAGCCTACCTCCGAATTGGTTGAAACAACTTGCTGGACAGCTATCTCAAGCAAATTAAAGTATTACTCAGACTCCCGCACTATGAAATGCTACACAGTTCATGACAGTCTACCAAATTAACATATTTGACTCCAAAATATTGTTCCTGGGTCGAAATCCGAAATTACTTATCTTTAACAAATGTGTGCCGTTTTATACTCATTCATTAACCGTGTTTTTTTTTCAAATAGTACAGCTTGCTTTTTGTCCCTCTGTGTTTAACATACATGATTTACGTTCGAGACTGATGAAAAGAAACGAAGTGTCAACATACTACAACTTACATCGCTTTTCCAGTCTGACAAATAAGCCAAAGGTGAAGCAGCACTTTATGAGAACTGGATATAAATGTACTAGTTTGAAGTATTGCCCTTATTAAAACAAGACAGTAGTGTACATCTCTATTGCGTGGGCGAGTTAAATTCTGGCCCATCTCGTCTAGCTGCTAAGTCGAGTTTGCTTGCGGGCAAACCTCAGATTGCCCTAGCAACTCGAGAGGTGTTATAGTAATTGTCATATTATATCCAGTTTTTGTCCCCATGACTAAGTCTTTCGATGAACTTGGAATCACGGCGGTAAGCAGTCCCGTCGAACAGTGTTTTATTTACTGTAAATTTGGTGGGGGAGTTGTCGACAGTTGCTTGCCGTTTCCTTACTCAGAGAGACTTTTCATCCTATCCCCTCAGAAAAGGAGCAGTAGACTCCAGCGTCTTTCCGGAAACAGTCCGTCAGAAATGTAGATCCTCTTGCCAACTTACTCACGAGCCGACCCTGTTGATCACTAGTCCCCTGAACCTACATCAGTCATGAACTAATGCTCATGTCTGAACACACAAAAGCATACACCATTTGACTGCTGTCACAGTGCACGATGGTTTAGAGGAAGAGACAGTAACTCTCCCGCTAACTCTAACTAACGATCAAACTAATAGGATTTCTCATCAGCTTTAAACCACTGAACGTGTTGTACAACTTTTAATAGTTACACATTCAACAATGATACTTTTGTACTGTCTAACGTAAAATCGATGACGCAGTGGCCATCCTGACTTATTCGAGACACCATGGCCGTGTGTCAGATCTCGATCGTCACAAAAATGTACACTGACGACGAGCCTTAACAAAAGCACATTTCACATCTAAAGTTCTTACTCTAGGAGAGCTTGTTGGAAGGTCTACCTGATTGCGAAACTCTGGTCAAAGTTGAATGTTGTTTGACGCACCTGCCAGATTTTCTGTAGCTGTCCAGAAAAAATGAAAACGTTAAATTCCACGTGGTATAATATTTTTTGACAAGCGTAATGCAAAAAACATTTGAAATATCTACACAACTGTTTGTTAAACACTTTTCTGATGGTCGATCGCCTACAGCTTATGTAACAAAGTGTACCTCAGCCATCCTAGACATCCGAAGTCAGCAATCAGAATATTGCAGGTCAGTGTAGGTGGGTTCTACGTTCACACTGGATATTTTCAGATTTCACAGAGAAGAGTAGTTCGTTAAAAGGTCACATTCGAAGTTTATGCGTGAAATTTGTGGAATCTGAACAAAAAACAGGAAGTAAGAAAAACTGCAGATTACAACACAGGAAGATGGACGCATTCCTCCGATTTCAATACAAGACACATTACGTCACAAACCACAAGTATACGTGTGAAGTCAAATGTGGTATGAAATCCCAGTGAAACTACAAACCGACTGTTCATTAACCTGACTTTACAAGTGATCTTGTGTTATGGTGGAAACGACACCGACCATCGACGAGTGAATAAACCGGAAGCGTGTACGTAACATGATTCGTGCCAAACACGGACCTGACATGCGAATAAACCGTCGGACGATGTGCACCATGCGAACTTTCTAACTAATCGAGATCCACATTGCAACTGTAATTTTCGAAATACCCTCACAATACAAACTGCATACAGGCCAAATTACTGTCTAGGTCGTTGTGCATCTAGTGGATAAACGACATGACTAGAACGGACGAGAGACCTGTTACACGATGCAAACGTTCCGACTTTATCTCGTTAGTTTCTCACAAACAAGTACATCAGTACGCATATCGACAAATACTAAATATTTTAGAGACTTCTTTCTCTTCTGTACAAAAAATGTTTATTTCGAATTCAAAAGTTCTGATTCAGACAAACTGTTCACGCAACGATATTAGTAGACGTTTTTTTTGGTGTGCTAGGGGTAATGGTGTCCCGACCACTTATTGCAAGCTCTGTGTTGTTACCATCAATTTTGTAAACTAGATACAACTTCGTTTACTTTATTTTCTTATTTATTCTTTAAACCATAGTTTTGAAAGCCCCCTGCGAAATTGGATTCGATAAAACCTTGGTGATTTTAATCGTCCTAGCCATGAGACGTCAAGGCCACTTTGGAATGGTTAGTCTTTCCAAACTTCTGGAATAATGTATACTGTTCGTCAGTCTGGCTTCATCCGAACTTTGATTAACAGAGCTAAAAGAATGTGTTCACAGGACAGTTCGGTAATGCAAAAGGTTTTCGTAACAAAAGCCCTGTTGATAGAAGGATACATTTGAAGATTTAGACACACACAACAAGCTGTAAACGAAAAAACTCAGGATTTACGCAATGCCTAAGGCGATAATCTTTCTACGACTGGTGTTTTTTGAGGATTTTTGACCTTAAATCGTACAAAAACCTTACTGTTCAAAGACCGGAATAGTGAGTTTCCGAAATCCCTATTTTAATCTAATCACAATTCTGTCAATCGTATCCTGTCTCAAATCACTTGTAGCTGTGGTAGAATCTGTTACAGGAATGGATTGGTGTCTATGTCAATTGATGGCTGAACCCACCCTCTAGCTTGTTTACTCAGTCAATGACATACATCGCCGAACGTCTATCCCTGAAACATCGATGGCGAAATATATCTTCACCACTAATAACAACGTAAACTCGGTCATTTCGTTTTAGTAATCCATCAAACACATCTGATCAAACAGCAACAATCTGAACTGTGTACGTAAAAAGACCACTAGTTGACCACGGTAGTGATCTTATGATGTACCCCCCAACAGTTCTTCCGTTCTATGATTACTTCTATATGCATTAATACATGTATTCAGATAGTATTCTGGCCAGCGGCCGGCGAGATAGTATCTTTCAACATATAATCTTACCAATCTAGTGAATTGGATAAAAGTAACCCACCACCACATATTAACTTAGAGGACCCCAGTCAGAACCATTTGTAAGGGTCTTGTTCAGACAAAATTTAGCATTGACTTGTCCGAGGCACAGTTCACCCAAGGAACATGCCGATACCAGCAATTTTACAGAAAATGTGCCAGTCAGTTAAGTGGTGTTGAGGTTTTAATGAAGAAGTGTCTAGCACACGCATCACCACCGAGGATATACAATCCTGTAAACAGCATGACTTTCAACATGCATCAGCGTTACACGGTAAAGAGATATTTGAATAAGAAACGTGCAGTGAGGTGCGGTATTTGAACTCTTTGACCAGCAGCATCGTTTAGCTAAAGAGTCGAAGTCAGTTGAATATGGTTTCAGTTGATGAAGTCATCGTATGACTCAGACTGTCATTTCGTCCGTCTACTTTCAAACTGCTACTGAATCGACGCCTTGTTCAAACTATTGCTTACCTGTCCAGTGCAGTTCATACACGTTACAACTATCGAGGTGTCTGTGTGGTCCATTGAGTCAGAAGTGCGATATAGGTTTGTTAGTATATATCTACATTAATTCCTGCACTTTTTATAATAAAATACTTCTGTTCTACTCACACCACTTAGTATACCCCTTCATTTAGCCTTCTTGACGAACAACTGGCCGATAGAAAACGCAGAGTCGATGTTGCGCAAGTATCTAAGGCCACCCCGCTACGTTTTAGACCAATCGCAACGCTATCAACAAACATACCTGTTAACGGTGAAAAACTTTGTCAGTCAGATCTCCCAAGTAACTCTTGGCCCTTTTTCTAAAGTGACCCACTTCATTTTTCCTCTTCTGAAAACAGAACACTTGAGTGTTTCCGTGTGCTTTTCGGATTACAGAAGCTCGTTCAGTTCCTTAGAGAGGACTTTGTTACAGTGACTTGCTTAGTTGTGTACCTGCATAATAGATAGTTCATATTCTACAATGGAAAAACGCATATCTTGATAGCAAACAACCGTGACGTCTTGGATTTTCACTTCACATTTTCCGTATGCCCTATTTAACCGATGCGTTTTTTTCGATAAAATATATTGCATCAGGTTTTTCAAAGCTTGCAACTTTTAGTTCATACACAAGTTTAAGCAAATTTGTACTGTGATTTCATCTTAATATTGATTTTGTAACTAAAACAAAGGTCAATCTACTTTCACTCACCTACAGTACCCTTACTGATCATGAACGGAATCCGATTGCCTGTTGTTATTAGGCCAGGTATTTAGATATATTTCTTGTCGGATTCCCAGGAGGTTCACACAGTAGACGGGGCCGGGAAGGATTATCTGCGTGTTAATCTGTGTCGAATTATATAAAAAGTTATTTCACTTTCATGGGATCAGCAATATAGAAGTAATACATTAGAACACAGAGGGATAACGAACGAACCAGAAGCCGAACAGTTTCTTATCAAGCATACGACAATCCTAATGCAACATACTACAGGCTACAACTAGCTAGCATAAACAATAATAGGTCGAGAGTATATGTACCCTGCCGCGGTGGTTCTAGTGACTGAGTTGTCTGAATACATGGTTTGGTGTTCCAGATATGTACGTCAATTCTGCGCCTTACTTCAACTACCGATTTAACGTAGTACAAACATAGCCGTCTGTCTTTAATAAAGCTTTACTTCCGTTGTTTTATGTCAAACGATTACTATCTCTGTTAACTCCGCAGAGGTGGAGTTTAAGGCTGTTTATTTTTTGCAACCTTGAGACATTTTAACCATCATGTGGAATTGTTGTTTCCATATACTTTCTGAGGAAATGGATATGGTTAACGAAGTCTGGAACCTGCATCTCCACAGTTGAGTGTAGCCAAAGTTCAACTGTATGACAACAAGTTTCATGAGAATATCCGGGTTGTCTGCTTTGAAGATACAAACGAGGTTCTTTTAAATGCCCCTAGTCCCTTGTTATTAGCTTTCTTTAGTTGTATGTCAAATAATTAGTTGATGTGATTTTAGATGAGACCCAACTGTGAAAAGTCAGGGCTTCGGCTGGATTCGATCCAGCGACAGAAACACCACGCCTCAAAGCGGCAAGCTCTCTACCAGCTGAGCTACCACCCCAACTGAACCTGGAGAAGGCGTTTCGGATACGTTATGCAATAAAAAAGTTGAAGGATTCTCCGGTTCGCGGGAGTGGTAGCAATTAACAGGTGGGAGTCACTCCTATGCGTATAGAAAGACCTTTTCATCAGTACCAGATTGCCCTGGTAATTGATGTGTGTGGATGTGTGTGTTCGTGTGGTTGTTGATTTTGTCGTTTAGCTCCACACCGCCCACTCAACTTTGCTATGTAAGCCCACAGACTGCAGTGTGTACCTGATGAGATGCAGCGAAATGTGCTCTTTCTGACTTCTCTGTTCAAATTTGTGACGGGAAAATGTTACATTGCTATATCCACAATGTTGACGACAAAACTGGGTTGCCAGTGATATCACTTCGAACAGCTAACAGTCAGGATGAAATTCGGAAATTTCTGAATTTGTCTATTTAGAAAATTGTACTGGGGTCTCAGGTAGCTGCGGCTTTCGGCTTGCATTTACTCTTTCATCAAAATGTTTCTACTGGCAATTTGTGTAGCGAAGTCACCGAAATTCTAACGTTCCTGGATAATTAGATCATCTGGCAACATTAGTCTTCAGCTGACTGTTCGTCGCAGCTGCTTCGCGGTAAACTTCTATTTCGTTCCTAACATGACGTTTCAATGAAATTTCACATGGAAGAAAATATTTTGTTTGAAGACACTTCAAGTAGAATTCTGTAGGGTGATAGTATTTTACTCATTTCAAGAAAATCAGACGAAATGGGTGTCACAGAAAACTTAATATCTAAACTTAAACGTCGATCTTACTACGTGTTCATCAGTACATCGTTGTGGTCAAACACTCGCTTTAAAACGTCCACGCCGTTACTTAGAACAAGCCAACATGGTTAACATGCGATTTCAAGAACTTAATCTTCAAGTAGGTTTTCAAGGCTGGGAGTTAAATATTAATATTGTTTGCTTTATTGAAGTCATACATAAAGTAAGGCTGAATGTTCATCTACCAGCTGAATACAGGAATGGCCTAATTTGACTGAAAACAGCTTAGAGTGCACACACAAAACGCCGTTGAGATGCACTTATCCAGCTACGTTGCCGCCTCTCCTGTTTAACACGGGATGCGCCTCTATGCGCAACGTCGGCAGTATTCTGTATCTACCTGTGTTTCATATCTAATGACATTTACTTGCTACCAGAATGGAGACGTACAGTCGAAGTCTCGTGACTAGGCGGTCAACATGAATAGTATCTGAGGCATAGGAACAGTGATATCACACATCCGAAAGGAAGACAGCTTTATGGGCTTCCAAACACATTCAATCTGTTAATGAATGAGTGTTAATTCGTATGCGTTATTGATGCAATCATCCTATTTGTGATTGCCTCGATTACTTAAATAGGGTGTGAAAAAATGAAAAGGTTTTGCCTGATTGGTTCACTCTGTGTTATTGGTTTGAAAATCCTGATAACCTGCTAATTTTCTGCTGGTGAATAATGACAGTAAACCGAAACATCACCACATATTAATGTAAACGTTCCCTCTGGTCTGGAAAATTGCATTTTGTTAAACGCTCAAGTAAAACCACCTTAAAGTCCACAAATGTGGGGCAGTTACAAAATGGGTGGAAGTTCGCACAGATGGGTCCTTAGGGTTAAGAATAACTTTTACGATCGATATGATTATTGATCTTCTCCAAAACGAACGCTCATGCTTCTGAAGTAACAATATTCGATTATTTAGCTCTCTGTTATCCTTAAACAATGGCCACCTTTTTATAAAGACCACGTCCACCATTTCCCAAACTTCTTATCACTGATGTACATGAGACTGTTCCATTCAGAAATCACTTCTCCAAAAAGGTTGTCCAGCACATCAGTGTTAAATAGGGTACTCGTTGTTTACTGCCTTCGTGACATCTATCCAATAATACTTAAATAAATTAAAACTGACACATGTGACCTTCATCCCCGAACTGTTTAGAACGCCCTTTATATAGAGATGAGCGCATTATGGTCTCAACAGTGACGAACTAGCAGAACACGTAAAAGTTTGAAAACGAAGCGCATATCTACAACGGTGTTTGGCTTCAGCCTCGTCTGTAAACAGAGAAAAGATACAAGAGCCTGAGACAATTTATCATGTAATTAATACCGCTTTAAGGGAAAATTGATCAAACTGGTTGTCGAAAATGTGAACACTTCAACTGGTAATCGAAAAGGTTTAAACGAAATGATCTCAACAATTAAAACAGTGGAAGAAAGCCATGGAGAAAGTGCGGCCGCCCATCAGTTGCAATGTGTTGCGCAGCTGAAAGAGGTGACACCGAACTGATACGGGACCTCCTATGTCAGGCATGCTGTATAAGCATGGATTTGCAACAAAACAAGCAGAAACGGATGTTTGCATCCAACAGCTCTAGAGGAGCCACACAATTGTTGTGTCTTACACACACATACTTAAAAATTGGACATAAACTTGTAACAGGACTATCAAAACGACAGTAACGAGAAGGTAAACAAAGTTAGGGGGTGGAGTGTGGAACGATGTTCCACTCCATCCATCTACTCTAAAAACAGTTATACACAGGTAAAAACGAAATTAAAATTACCGCCGTAGCTGCAGTTATTCATCCATCGTCTCACCGGTCATAAGACTCCACATAAATATAAGTTTGACTGGTCCAGTTTCGATCACTGCAAAGTATGACAGAAGCAATTTGACCAACACCCACAGAAACCCAACCAGCACTATACCGTAACGTTTCGCTTTCAATTAACCCTACTTTCGTACGCAAAACTCATCGCCTCAGTATGTCTGTGTAATGGGAAAGGGAACAACGGAATATTTTCACATAGATGCTGTTTTCACCACTACCCGTTTTACTGTCCTGCCGGAGAATTCAACATCCTAGTCGCAACATTTAAATGATAGAAAATACGCGGCGTTCAAAACACACACATATAAACCCTTTCCCCGATTACATGCTGAATAGTGACCTTTCGGAAATTCGTGAATTGGTTATCATTCCTGATAGCTTTTAACAAGTATTACCGAGGCATACAAATTGCGTACAATTTATTGAGTGAATATACTATGTTTGTTTTTGAAAGTATGACCCAGTTGCAACAAACGTTCAGTGGTGGTTGCGGAGGACTGCCATACTGTGTATAATGAGAATGGTTTTATTAAGCATCGTATGTTCACCTGTGGGAGATCCAAACATTACATTCTGACAGTTATGCAGCTTAAATCTGTTCTCTGTGCTATAGTACTTCTCAAGTATTTGGAAACATCTTTATCGAGAAAAGTAAACCGCAAGGGTATAGGATCATCCGTTTTATTACGCGCTCAATCGTTTGCCCCAAAGATGAGAAGGAGAAAGGACGCGACAACAGCGTTTATTAGAAGAAAGAGTTGAAATTAAGCCATAAAGGCACTAAATTTATAGGGCGAAACGTTTACCGCACATGGTCTACAAGACTCAGTGCAAATCAAACGAAACAGTCATATATGGCAGTCAGAGCTTGAGAACACATCATGTTACAGGAGGCATCAAAGAGCAGATGCGATAAAACAGTTCAGACGTTTGATCGCACGGCTGAAGCTGACTAACTGAGTAAGATAACACAGATCAATCCATTTGAAGCCAGACAGATCAAACAATGTGACGTGATTTATCTTGGTAGTTTCGTTAGAATGCGCTTTCTAACAGAGCGGTGTTCGAATTGGAATTGATGTTTATGACATCAGCAAGCATTAAGTAATGAACAGTACCAAAGACCTTCAATTAGTGTAACTTTCTGAGGACATTTTTCCAGAACTGGCTATTCCTTATATGACACCTCTAAGTTTGAAGTTAAAAAAACGAAAGTAACAACAGACAAAACTGCTGACATATTTTGCTGTAATAAGAACCCCGGATAATAAACATCCCTCGCCCTATACTTTTACACATTTCTGAGAACACGCGACTACTCATCCAGAACTGACTGTCAATGATATGACCCCTACTCAATTGTGTTTACTCTCGGTTGAATCAGGCACAGCACAGGGGATGAAAAAGCTTAATATGTTGTAGCGTGTTACATTATTCAGTGGACCGAAACCAAAATCTAAGAGAAGTGTTTGTCCCTATTTCCATCTCAGTTCAGTGGTCATTTAAACAAGACAAGTAAGCTGGTTGCGACAATCGGAAATGGCACCCTTCATGTGACGAAGCGAATCGAATGATCATTCTTCTGGTTCAACTGGACAAATCTTGTTTATATAGATTGAACATCACTCACAGTGATAATTCGGTCGTGCCTAATGTGAGGTCAATGGCACAGTGGTAAACACGGTTGCCTCATGAACAGCGTGTCCGTGGTTCAAATCCCGGCTGCAGTGGCGATGATATGCACTACTGACGAGCTCTAATGAGAACGA